>RDPX01000270.1:687735-701677 GCA_003991215.1 Morbakka virulenta
TAGACCAACATAATATCGTAACAAAGGAAAGGAATCAATGGAAAATACATTCCCATGTTAATGCGCAATCTGGTTCAACTGGAGACAGCGTCACATGATAAAGTCAACTTGGTTTCTGATTTGATTACCGGTGCTCTTCCATGCCCAGCAATATTTTTGATGATCTTCATGCCATGTATTGAAAATTAACTGATCATTCAATTTACACTAACGTTTCCTTTTTTACTTTTTTCATTTTGTTTCCCTAGTAAATATTTGCCAAACAAGTTTTGAAAACTCACATTACAAATTTTTACATTTAAGTCTGACATTATAACTATTATACCTTGTGATTGACATTGATTCTTTACACTTTTCAATCGTTCAAAAAAATTTTCGATCTCTTCCTCACTTGATTGTGTTGTTGGTACATAAACTTCAATAATAGACACATTGAATGGGATCAACTAGAACAAATTAAGTGTTTTTTGTGATATTTTATATCACCCTGCAATGCTGTTTGAACTTTCTTTATCCACAAACAGTTCTACTCATCCTTCGTGATGTTTGCCTCAAGAATATACAATTTTTACACCTTCACTAACTTTTTCGCCCTACGTTTTGTTTCGCATACTACCGGTGTATTAACTTCCAACCTTTCCATGCTTTGTTTGATACTCTAACTTTCTCAACTGATATAGTGCTCTCATGTTCAATGTAGCGATCTTTATTTGCTTTCTTCTTGTCAATTGAAGGGAGTCTCAGCTTAACGAATTGGTGTCACCTGTTGATTACAACTTACACTGTCGGGGGGAAAAAATGACCATGTAAAAGTGAAATAATCTTTACACTGTTAAAATATTTCTTTTTTGCGTGCATTTCTATAACTATCTTGGTAAGACACAAACAGTGGATTAACATTGTCTTCTGTCGAATGAGTTTTTAGATGTGTCTACCCGCCCCCTTGCTCAGTCTTCTCGTTACTAATCAGGAACTGTTGTCTTCCAAGATCGTAGCTTATCCACCTGTTCTGTTAGTTCCTGGCTGTTCAACTGCTGGCCTTCCTTGATGGCTAAGAACAGAGAACCAGTTCAAGTACTAATGATCTGGCCTGCTGGACTTTTGATGCATTTTTTATGTCTTACTACGTGATAGGTTGCAATGTAATTTCTTACCCAGAACCCTTTTCAAATGTATTGGCTGAAAAGCATATTAGCCTGTGGTCTTAGCCTGTTGCAGATGACCAGCTTTAGAAAGGAGGGCTAATCTTTGTAGAGATGATATCAATCACTAGAGAAATGAGAAATGATTTCATAATTGGAAAGCTAACACCTGAAAAAAATTTTCTTCCTTAGCAGGAGGGTGAAGTACCACTTGAATAGCTACGAGGAAAAATGTAAGCTAAAATGTAATCATTCCTTTGATTTGAAAATATTATTTACTCATTGCTTGGAGACTGTCACACACAATTTTTGGTCTAATGATAGACGTTATATAAAATAATATTGAGATATATGGTGGCAAAATTATCTGGTTAACTTCATAATAACATTTGTAATTTACCAATAAGTTTTGTATTCGAATTAACTACAAATAACTAAAAGAAAGAAATATGTAGCCTCTAATAGTATTGAAGAACAAAATGTATCTGGGAGTCATTTACTTATTATATCTGAATAGTTTTCATTAACAGCTGACATATCATTTAAGAAAGGAGTCTTAAAAAATAAGAGAATAAGGTGTAGCACCTATTGTTGTTAATGCCAAAGCCATGTTTCCTTTGTCCCCAAGCTCTAAGTAAACCAATGCTAACAAACGAAGTGTAGTTCCCTATGAAATAAAACGATCGATTGTTTGTAGAAGCAAATTAGAAAGAACGTTATGCCCATAATATAGAAAAATGGGCCAACACCTAAAGCTAAAAGCTAATTTATTTACGCAAAGCAATAGTTTTTAATATTGGGCAAGGCATAATTGCCTCAAGTTACCTGTTTTGATTTCTCTGTCAATGAATGTATGTATAGATTCTTGCACTCTTTTCAAATAAATTAATATATATTTTTCCATGTACTCTTGGTTAACTTATTTTTTTACTTTACATAATTATTAGATTTCAGTGTTGAAAACATTTTAAACTCAAACCATTTTCCGAATTATGACATTTTTAATGATGTTTCTGTTCGGTTATGTGCAAGTAACAATTAATTAATTACCAATAATAAAGTAATTTTATTGCATTTAAAGGAAATAATAAAGTTTTTTCATAAAATCATAAAATATCTGGAACAAAACCAAAATAGTTCAAAGTTTTTCTCAAATAGTTAACCTCTAAAAGATAGGTCATTAATGGGATATGTAGATTTAATAACGTAAGAATACTGTGTCCTTAGGTTCTTCTTGCATATAAGGGAACCTAATTTTGCACACTCCATATTTTTTATCTTCTCTTCACTGAAAATGGACGTATATTGACTTTCAGACTGAAAAGATAGGTATAAAATGAAAGATTTATTTTAGTGCTGCTCCCTTCTTGCATCTTCAAATTATAAAAAAATATATGCTTGAACATCAGAGTTTTTGACACAAGTGAATAAGTATCAACTGATGTTAGTCCCAATACTCTTGTTACCTTAGTTGTTGTTATGTACTAATGATGGCTTATTTCTTACTTATATTACAAATGTTATGACGGTTAAAATTCAAAATGCGGAAATTTGTGCAAAGTTTTTGACAATTTTTTTCTGGTAAAGATATGGCTAAACTTCTGTTTACTTCAATGGGTTATTACCCATTGGCTTTCACTTTTTTACAGTAAATAAAGAGTTCAATAAACGATTCGTGATACAAAATTTACACAATTCAAATAAAATAAAGTTGATTTTAGTCGAAAGTTTACATGCTGGCACTTGAGTGGACTGGTCTGCCAGAATATGAAAACACCAGTCAGGTCGGGGCTTTTTGTCGGGGAGGAAATCAAGACAAGGGCCAAGGTAACCCACCACTTTCTGTGATGGTCAGTCTAAAACCATCAAAGACTACATAGTATAGCTTTTTCATACAAAATGGAGGTGATCACATAAATGTCTTCTGAAACATTTAAGTGGAAGGCAGAAATATCTTTGCAAAGTACGTTAAATTGTTTGATCTCTAAGATTTCGGAACTAAAGCAGAGGCATTTCAAAATTGTAACACTTAATAATTAGTAGAGCCTATTTCACAAGCAAGTTAACAAAGATTAATTAATTATTTTTTTATTATTTATTTATTTAGTTAGTTAGTTAGTTAGTTAGTTAGTTAGTTCTGAATCTGTTTACAAAAATGGATAGCACAGTAGAGCATCAAGCAAGTTCATTGTGTCATTTTATACCATAGACCACCTATTATTAGAGTTACCTGCATTTTTGCAATCGGTTTTCCTGTATTTTCTGCTCCTTTCATCATTTCGTAGCTTTTTCTGTGACAAAAAGAAAGATAAGGTCTTAGTTGTTAAGCACTAAACCAAGAATAATTCTAAAGAACAAATGGGTAGACAGTCTCTGCTGTCGCTCTGTTTACTACCACCTCCATCATCATGGGACTCGGGTATTAAGCATGCTGATGGTCTGCGTCAGGATGATGGTTTCGGATACCTATTTCTCCTTTTTCTATGATAATCACAACGACACGACAAAGCTTGATGATTGTAATCGTAATCGTAAAAATCTTCGAAGAATCTCCTGACTGATTCCTTATTCAAAAGGCTAGAATCGAGATGTGGTAGGACTGGCTCTACACAGATCCTTGAAATTAATTTATCTTCAATAAATGCTCTCTTCTCAGCTTTTATTAATGGCAGAGAGATCAGCCTTTTTTCGTGAAGATATAGAAAACTAAATTCCATAAAAAGTAGGGAAATAATCAACCTGCTAGAACGTGAAACACTACTGTGAATCTTATTATATTAAAAGTTGTATATTATATTATATTATATTATATTATATTATATTATATTATATTATATTATATTATATTATATTATATTATATTATATTATATTATATTATATTATATTATATTATATTATATTATATTATATTATATTATATTATATTATATTATATTATATTATATTATATTATATTATATTATATTATATTATATTATATTATATTATATTATATTATATTATATTATATTATATTATATTATATTATATTATATTATATTATATTATATTATATTATATTATATTATATTATATTATATTATATTATATTATATTATATTATATTATATTATATTATATTATATTATATTATATTATATTATATTATATTATATTATATTATATTATATTATATTATATTATATTATATTATATTATATTATATTATATTATATTATATTATATTATATTATATTATATTATATTATATTATATTATATTATATTATATTATATTATATTATATTATATTATATTATATTATATTATATTATATTATATTATATTATATTATATTATATTATATTATATTATATTATATTATATTATATTATATTATATTATATTATATTATATTATATTATATTATATTATATTATATTATATTATATTATATTATAATATAATATATTTTATAGACTAAATCCTCCTGTCATTATAGAGACTTACCAACCTTCGAATTTGTGATAAAATCTTTTGACATACTGAGTACCAGATCACAATATGCTAATACTAAAAAGAATAAAAATGATTACAAATATAAGATACAATATGATTTTTTACACATATTTTAGTGACCCAGCTCTCCATATTTCAAAACCATTGCCACAGTACTACAATACTTTCACGTTTCTTCTTTCTTGCAAGGCAATCCAATTTGTTTTCGGATTCAATATAGTTTACTTTTGCCCAAGATGAGTTAAAGTATGATGCCAAAGCGAATATAATCATTATTTTTCTTCTTTATTACATAATATCACATATGCATCTGTTTATACTTTTTAGAGCAGCTTTATCGTCTAAGCTAAACTAGAAGTTAAATCGTTTGATTTATAATGAGTAAAATAATACAATAACTGAGATAAAAAGATTTGTTTTGTCCATACTTCAACCAGATAACACTGATCTCATAATCTCTTCTCTGGTAAGTTTCAACTCCAAGGTTGTAACATAAACTTGCCAAGAAAACTGACTGCGAAAACAAGAAAGAAGTGAAGGAATAAATAACGTAACATGACTGCAAAGTAAAAATATGAAATTCGCATAAAGAAAAAACAGCAGAGTTAACCTGGACTTTATTAACGAAATGATTTTCAACTTTCAATGAAGTTCACTTAAGGAGATAAATACCCCTGTACTCTGCAAGGATTCAAAAAGTAGCGTTCTATTAATTAATTTATCTATTGACATGGTAAGTACATATTGTTTGTGGGCAAGACATAAAGTGCATTACAGAGAAGTGCTGATTGTGACAGACTCATCCGAGGTTACAACACCCTGTCATGCTGTCATGTAAGTGCGCCAAACAGCCTTTTTTTTCTAAACTTTTGCATAAACCCTCATCTACCTCAAGCCCTCACACTTTAAGATTACAAATAGATCCGTTTGAAAAATTAGAATTAAAACCAGTTATGCAGTACAATGTGCCAAAACAAAGGTCAAAATTATCCCAAGATTAATTATTTTTGCAGGAATTAATTACTGGAATGTTTCCCAAACTGGCACAAAAATAGCTCCAATTTTACAATAACTATTAAGAAGTAATGATTACTTAAAATAATTGCATAAAAATTATTCACATTTTGTGTTTCTGCTTAATACCGCAAAAATAAATTAAGGCGAGGAAAAAATGCCAGTTAGCTTAAAGTACAGCAGCTATTTTCCAATTTTCTAAGCTGGATCGTTATTTACTAGAACCAGTATGGCGGCAATATTTGGAACTGATATATCCTCAGCCTTAGGTTTCTCTACAATTAAACAAAATGACTGGAAAAATAAAATAACACTTGGTGGTATAACTTAAGAGTTACACTGAAGCTGCAAGAACCTTGGTTTCGTCAGGGCGCTACATCGTGGTTCGAGCAAATTTAATTCAAATATGTCATGGACAGTTATTATGGTTTTAGGGGTACTGTGTGTATTTGTCTTTCCTTCTTCCAAAACTAAAATATTTTTATGTGCAAGATAAGGGACAAAGAAAAAACAATATTCACATCAAATAAAATATTGGCATAGAAAGCAGAAGGTATTGAAATAAGAAAACTAGCAGGAGAGATTAATGTTTGCCTTTGTAATTAGCAAGTTGCCAGTACCAAACACAATAACTTCGTTTTCGTGACTAATTCAACAATTCTTTAATTACATGAGGATTTTCGCCACCTTTTTAATAGTGCCCAGGATAATTCTACCAAACGTTATTTATATTCTAAAGAAAATACAATATTTTTATAACATTGCGTACCTGTCTAGGAAATTTCTCTAGATATTCTTCAGCTTTGCTTATGCACTCAAGAGCTTCTTTATGCTTTTGCATTAAGGACGCCTGTTATGAAACAATTTTTTCTTTGAGAATTAGGAAGATTACATTTTGCTTATGGTGAAGTTCGATATTACGCCCAGAGCGTTGTGAGTACAAACAAAAAATAGATTCAATCATAGAAATCACAGAAAAATTAAATAAGGAACTTACTTAGTATATTATCAGATATCGAAAAAATGACATAAATTCAAAGTGTTATGCATGCATATTGCTTTGTATAAAAACAGATTTTTGACATAATATATTTTCTTTTTTCTCAACTCTCTTTCTGTCTTCCTGTAAGTTTGTAAGATATTGCATCGCCAATGAACTAGTTGTTGGCGATTGATGGGTTTCGGACTTTCATAATCTTAACTTATTACAACTAGTATATCACATCCTTGACCAGTAAATTTCGTGATGATGTCAAACAACATAAGACTTCTTGAAAATAACGGATTCATATATCCCTTAACTGCTTACTTTTCCAAATAGTTCTTTCTCAAGGTATGACAGAAACTCGTCTATCGCCATTTTTTCTTTGTTGTTTTAAGAACTACTTATTAAAGCCCAGTGGACCAGTAAGCTGTCCAAGCTTAGTTAAAGCTTTCGTGCGCTATCTTTCGTTTTGATTTCAGTCATAATTTTGTGTCATTAATCAAAGATTGTTTCTCTTAAGATTTTTGTTCTGTGTCATTGTTGGCTAAGATATTTATCTGTAACTTCGACAAGACCAAGCCA
This sequence comes from Morbakka virulenta, assembly GCA_003991215.1. Classification (NCBI taxonomy): domain Eukaryota; kingdom Metazoa; phylum Cnidaria; class Cubozoa; order Carybdeida; family Carukiidae; genus Morbakka; species Morbakka virulenta. Next base: position 694,958 of record RDPX01000270.1, read on the forward strand.
CCGTTTAAGAAGGGTTTGAGGTTGTGTTTCTCGCTTATGCAAAAACATGATAGACATGTAGCATTGTGGCACACATTGTGTTGGTATGGCATTTTGCTCATTGGTCCAACAATGTTGCGTGTCTACTATATTTTTGTTTTGCATTGTTCCTTACCCTGTGGAACCCTTCTTGTTCACCGACATTGAATCTTTTCCAGTCACCCTATGCAAGGCTGAAAGACACTTCAGTGCGAAGAATTACTTTCCTTTTTTATTTTTACTTTGTATATTTTAACTATTTTACTAATTGGTTTCTTCCCTATCACAATTCTGTCTTCGAAAACATGTTCAAATGTAGCAGTACCCAACTTATGCTAATTTATGGTAAGCTGTTAATATTACCAGTCAATCACTAATGCTTACTGTTGCTTACAGCAGAATTTTTGCTGTCTGGTTTAATTTTGAAAGAATTAACTTGGAACCTTCATATGATTCTACAATCCCACACTACACAAAATTCTGAACTCCCTAATAACTGTATGTCCACAGTTCTTCAAATCACTTTGGGAAAGGTAACTTATTAGAATTCAACGACCATACCTCTCAACTATTTGTGTAGGTTTAAAAAATGAAATGTAAAGGAACTGAAAAGAAAGGAAGAAAACTTATGGCGTTTGAGGTGTATGAAGTACAATCAATACACTATGCAAATACCCTTTTATAAATCTGTTTACGTATTCTCTTAAAGTGCCTTACAACAAAAAAGTTGAACTGATATTGTTTATCCAGCCCATCTCGAAAATATGAAAACACAATGCTCTATTTATTAATAAAACGTTCAAATTTTTGAACTCAATACAGCTCACTGAACTTTACTACTGCATAAGTATACATGTTAACTTTGATATTAATTTGGGAAAAAAATTGTTTTTGTAAAGGAAGATAGTTGTTTAGAGAAAATTATTGATATAATATAGGCATTATAATTTATTGAAAGAAAAAAATTATTGAAACGACACGTAAATTTTTTAATGCAAGTCCTTTTAATATTCCCTTGTTCAAATCTGGGGGGAAAGATAAGACTCAAGTAACCGTTGGGTACTCCAGAGCTTTAAACTGACCTTCTTTGAACCGTTTCTCTGTAACAGAAAATACTCCACTCTGACGACTTAAAATTTAATTTGAAATCAACAAAAAAAGGTCTACTTTGGCGCCTAACTTTATTGACTAGACAGGGTCGTTTTTACTGAAAATTTCCAATTTGCTTGACGCGGGGAGAAAACAGGGCGATGGACCTAATTATAGTGGGGAATAACTATGTGTGTGTATGAACTATATCACTTGACATTCACTCCATCCGTTGAAGAGACTCGTGATTAAAAGCTTCGATTCGATCATCAATTAGAACGACAATTCGATCAAATCAAATCTATCAGAAATTTCGCTATCACCTCAGTCAGTACAGGAGAATGGAAATAGCAGGCTTGCTCTGAATTTGTACATGGCATGTAGGATAGATGTATGTAATGATTGTATTTCTGCATTCTCACATTTGTCTTATTGCTTAAAGCTTAACTATTCCATACTTACATATTTTAGTATAGAGTTTAGTTACTTTGAGTATCTAAGTACACTTCATATATGATAAATCTGTTGGCTATCTTTCCTTCGGTTTTTCACATTGAAATCGTCGTGGGTGTGATGGGAGAAGGACCAATGGCCCCAAACTTTTTTTACGTCTATCTTTATTTACTAAACATTGATACCTGGAATAAGCCATGTATATGTCCACAAATCCGGAACCTATTCAATTACTATGTGTGCCGAAATTAACTGACTTAACACCACAATTAATATCTAACAATAACTGAGAAAATGTAGATTCGTGTGTTGCAGCAAAATATTTATATGATGGCAGTTGATTGGGACATTACTTAAACTAGAATTAAGCAATAATTTTAACGTTTCTATCAAATAAACTTTGCATAAATTTTACTTAACTTCACCATTACTTTATCAGTTCTAATTGGATTATTACAATTTATGTGACAGCTTAACAAAGCATATCCTATTAATATAACAGCCTGCTTAAAAATCCGACAAGAAAACGAGGCTGTTTTTGCAAAAGCTACTTATTTCATAAGGTCAGCAATGGATATTTTTAATACAGACCTGGAAAACTGAGTGGCAAGGTATAAGTAATTTGTTTTGAAAACTATTTTTAAAGGCAAACAATTATCTATTATATCTATAAAGGCTGTTAAATAACTTGTTATAAATAGTAAATACTGTATTTAACTATAGAGCCTTGATTCCAACTTTAATTTTCAAGAAAGTGCCAAATCAAATAATCAGGGTTGTGGTGGTATTTACTCTGTATTCATTCCAAAATGAGACACAAATGTATGAAAATTTGTTGTATTTTTACCGAATATTAAAACTGGAAATAAAAACTAAGTTACTATGGTAGGTTTTTTTTGCAAATAACTAAAATTTTCAAAAAAAAAATCCAGGAAAATATTGTGTTAGTAGGTACCTTTTGAATTTGAGTCCTGCAATTCTCAGGGCTTTTTTACCAATTCCCTTGAAGATATAAAGATACTTACTGTTTCACCTTTGTAAGCGAATAACTTTAGAACATTTTCTTCCGCCTCCTGTGTTTGATATTCATTGAGCCCTGGGTCAGAATTAGTACTTGATACTGATTTAGTTAGATTACATAGCTCTTGCCATGCCTGATGGAAAAAGAAACTTCATAGAATGAACTTTAGCAAAATACAATAGAAATCTATTGTCATTTCGTAATACTACTGATAAAAGCAATAATACATCATTTTTGTACATATTTAATACATTGTAATTTGTAATATAATAAAACTACATGTTATCTAATATAATTAGGCTATTGAGGACAAAAATATCAATGTTATTGCTGACAATCACAAATTTCTCTATCACAAATTTCTCTATCACAAATTTCTCTCTCTCTCTCTCTCTCTCTCTCTCTCTCTCTCTCTCTCTCTCTCTCTCTCTCTCTCTCTCTCCCTCTNGGAAAAAACCATTTGTTTCTTGTTATCCACAGTTCGAATTAGTTATAGGTATCACCTTAAATTACTCATAAGAACCACGCACAATTTATTTATGCACAATTTGTTAATGCAGTGTCGTTTTGTTTCGGTAATTCAATAAACTCTAGTATTTTTGTAGGCCAACAAACGAGCTTTAGTGTTATTTTCAACAGAATACCATGAGACAAAGACATAGTAGCATAAAGATGTATTTATCATAAAGATAGCATAAAGATATATTTATTCTATGTATTTATCATCTTGATTTTGTTGTTGGCAAGTAAAACAACAATTTATAACTAAATGGACAATTAACGAGAATATTGTCAAATAAAGTTCGCAGTAAAGAAATCGTAGTCCTTTTGCATCACAAAAACTATCGAAGCGAAGGAGAAGTTCGTAGTAGTAAAGAAATGAGAGCATCTAAATAACCTTTCGATATGTAATAAATACACATTTTCTCGAAACGCTTTCTGGATGTCTCTAAATCTTAATAATAAATATAGTTGATTTTGATTTTAGATCCAAGAGTAATGACGTGATTCGGTGGTTAAATCTGTCTCAACTCCGTTTCACTGAAGCACTTGCAAAATTGAAAGCATGCTGGCCTCTAAAACAATACTATTTTGTAATACAATTATTGACTGTACTTGGGTTTTTTATCCGCCTATTTTCACCCTAAGACTTTTCTTATTTTTCCTTGGATATTTTTTAAGAAACCTTTACTTTTTTCATTTTCTCTTTCCAAAACATGTACACACATGTAGTATACCACGTGTAAAGAAGAAATGAATTGAACACGGTATTTCTATGGGCGTGGCTGACCCTTAAACCTGGTATCTATTGCATGGTAAGCTGTTAATTTAACCAGTTGGTCACTACTTTGACAAAAAAGTAAGGATTTATCCCTTACCTCCAAAGCTATGTCAAAACAGGATTGCGCCATAGTAGGATTTTCACAATCTGAAACAAATGTAATAACATAAAATTTTTACATTATTCATAGGTGATACCGAAAGAAGAGTAGATATGATTTTTAAAAAAATATATAATAAATTAAAGAAATTCAAAACCTGTTCAAAATATTTAGGAGTGAAGGTATGATTACTAAGAGTGATATAGGCCAAACTCTAAACACATACCATGTGCAATTTTTCAAGATTTAGAAGGTGCTTGCCAACACTACATGTCAATTAGTCTTCATTTTTCAATTGCAAACAAATATACCACACCTGAAATTCCCTTGTCCCTTGATAGAAACGTTTGTCTTTAATGGCATTTATCTAAATTTCTTCCTTTTTATTTACACTGTCATCACTACCAAATAACGCTCTACTAAACCCTATGTCTACTCATTTGTGGCAGTATGATATACTAAAGGGGTTCAGGAAAGGAGAAAGGGACCTGTATTTCTATTCATCGAACTGCTAATTCTGACTCAGTTGTAGCGCAGAATCTATTTCTGAACCTCGACTTTGGTAGAATTCTAAAAATTACAGATGGTTTCGTTTGCTTATACCAAGCAGAAAAGCACACTCAGTATCTGAAAAACGTTTGAGCGATATCTAGGCAGACATCCAGAATTCTAAACGTGACCAACAAGCAAATATTTTTCTTTTTCACTGTCACAAAATACGAAATAATAATTTAAGTACATTGGATTATATTTTAATTTATTCTACACTGAACTCAGAATTACACAACAAAAAATCCTTATTTCTTCGCTAAAAAATTTAAAGCCTGGACTTCTAACCCAGTATGTCTACATCCCCTCGCATTCTTTCTTTTCCACTTGGTTGTGTCATTGGTTTAAATCCATAGCTCATAAATATATGAAGAAGAATTTTTTGTCTCTCTTGATATTATGAGAAGGTAGAACTTTTTCTGCAAATAAGTTTTATTGTTTTCTATTGTGATTCATTTTGTTACGAAATCGTGAAATCAAGTTTAAAAATTTTGGTATAAAAGAAAAGTATATTTGATGTTTAAAAATTGCATTGGGATTTTGACTTGATTATCCAAATAAATCTATTTTTAATTCAAAGTATTCCGATATAGTATTTTGTATCAGATACTGCACAATTCTAGTTTGAAGTAATATTTGTATTACAATTTCTCCTTTGTACAGTAGAAAGTGATGAATATAAAAATAGGCATTCAGGATGATATTTACCTAACCAAGCTCTCCCGGTCTTGACTGCCATCTATATTGGGAAAGAGTAAAGGCCATAGAGAAATAAAAAGGACAAGTATTGTATAGATAATACCGACAAGGTACCATGCCTGACAGGTTGTCATTTGTTAGTTACTTTTGCTATATAAAGTAAACAAAGTCACAAGTGCTCTGCTGTTTCTTCCCTCTTTTAGTATAGAATAGCAGTTAAAGTGAACAACAAAACCTATTAATTATGATTTTTTTCTTCATCGGTTTTTTTTATCATTTTGACAGGACTTAGTTGATAGCATTATTTAGTACTGAGTAGATGTAATCTGTATATAGCCACAACAGAATAAAATCAACAGAAATAAAATAATATAAAATAATATTGTTTCAAAATTTGCATGTGCTGTTTTTCAACTTCTATAGCATCAGGTTCTCTTTTTAACCTTCTTTTTTCTACTACTATAAATCAAAGAATTTACTCCTGAGACCGGAAAAGGTGTTAAGTTTACAAAATGCATAATATTATGTTTGATTATGAATTCGAAATTGTGGAAAATATCGCGCAGATAACTTAAGTGGTTCCTGACAGCATTTGTGACAAATGGAATAGCGAAACAAACCAGGGCAGAAAATGAAAAAAGAAAGACTTTCAACAGAAAGAAAGAGGCTACAAAATGCCTTATAATCTAAAATGCCAAGGAAAATGAATAGTAGTCCGCCAGAGAGAGAAAAAACATATTTCCAATTGTCTTACCTGTGATGAACATCTAAAAATTATGCAAACAAAGATCTACCATCAAAGTATTAATAAAAATCTTATGAAATTGAATGAAGTCATGGTCCCTCTTTCAAGGAAGACTGTTGTTCTATATCAATACCTATGTTCAATGTAATGTTCGAGGTTTCAGATAACAATAGATTCGCAACTTTCGAAATGAACATTGGTTGGCCAATTGTCATCAATTCCCAAAGCTAATGGGTATCTATTCCATTGAAACATATATTCATCTTCTTCTACTCTTGGGTGTGAAATACAGAGAAAGAGTGCGTACAAAGAGGCCATTTTACTTTTGCTGGGTAAACAACACTGTACTGATCAATGTGTTTAATACACATGGCACACAGAGACCTACTTAGCTCACCTATGGTTTCTAGTCGAATGCAACATCAGTCCATGTCATGTCTTATCATATGGTATTCAAGTAGTCTCTCCCTTCCCCCCTCTAGATATGTTATACTTCATATATATACATGTTTTATATATAGATAGATATCGTAATTTAAAGGATAAGGCAAGTTATGGGAAGTAATATAATGCTGGAAAATCCTGTTTCTTGAATGACAAGCAGGCCTTCTCTTAACGTTGACATCAATCAGAATGGCTCAACATTAAATGCAATTTGTGAGAAAACCCACGTCTCTTTAATACAAATAAAAGTAAATCACATAATGTTTGGATAAAAACGACACGCATACGAACAAACAACAAAAGATGGAAGTTCAATGGCT
>RDPX01000270.1:711035-724569 GCA_003991215.1 Morbakka virulenta
GCAACACAGTAGATCTTCAGTCGGAAGACCACGACGTCAATTTACTGACTCACTTGTTGAAGATGGGCTGGGCTACGATTGGAAGACATTCCTATTGCGATGGAAGGTCGTCAAAGCTGGAAGGAACGTGTCACAAGAATCCGAGATATAAACTCGAACCTGATGATGATGATGATGATGATGATGATGATGATGATGATGATGATGATGATGATGATGATGATGATGATGATTATAATAAATCAGTATTATCACCTCAAAGTGCCAATTAGCTATGAGATTTTCAAAGAAAAGAAAACATCACAGCAATGGAAAAAGGTCGACCTTAGTTGACAGAAAGAGGAATTTATATATATAAATGTAAATAAATATCTATACTAAAATATAGAATATATTAATATAGATAATATAAAAATATATATTATACATATAATATTTAAGTAGATAAATATATAAAATATATAATATATATATAATATATAAATGTATATAATATATATAAATAATATATATTAATAACATTATATTTATATTTATATATATGGAACTTTACAGGTGTATTTACTCTATACCAATGTTGTTCATTGTTTTGATTTGGGTTTTTTTCTAATTAATTTTAGTTTCTTCAGATTGATTGGTTTTGTTTGAAGAGATGTTCACATTTTCTTTACAAATTCCATTTGAATGATTTGAGTGGATGTTAAATAATATAATTCATTAAATAATATGCAATACAAATACAAATACAAATAGAAAAACAAACGATTTCATTTCAACTAGCAATATTACCAAACTTAGCACTAATCCTAATTAAACAGGCAAATCAGTATATATCAAAAGGAAATAATTAGTTTTATCAAGTTCGTTGCTTTGTACTATGTATCTTCATAAATTCCTACAATAAATACATTAAAAAAAACATGATCACTACGATGCCTTTATTTCATTCTATCGCATATTTCAAGTTTTTTAGAATAGTACAGAGAAAAGTGAATAAGATGATAATAAGATGATAATGATGATGACGTTCTCCAAGCTAAGAAACATCATCAGTGGCTTTAAATCTAAAAAATGACATTGTAAATAAAAATTAAAATGCCAACACAATTTAAGTGAAAAAGTTAAAAAGTCAGTGCTACCTTTGGCGTTGATAAAAGAGTTGATAGTATCTCCAGTTTTCATTGCAACACTTAAATTCCAGAGATTGATAGCACATGTATGGATATCAATAAGCAATTTCCTGACATGAATAGTTTCAGACATCAGAGAGGAAGACACATCCCAAAGTTTGTTGCTAATTTCTGTTTGTTGTTTTTCTTCATTTGCCAGACCAAAATCTCGAACAAGACCTAAAGAGAAATCAGATTGTATTCCGTCAACTAACTACTTGATAAGTTGTTTGACAAAGGTTCTTCATGAATCTCCTTTCTACTCATTTCTACTTCACTAATAAAATGAATCTCAATTAGCAATGCCCGATGAGCAATTCTCAACAGAAAATGGCTATCTCTTGCTGAGTAACAAATTCCACACGTGTACTTCAGTATATTATTATAGGTAGCAATTAAAGGAAGTAATTATGTTGAATACCTTGAATACAACTTATTTGTTTTGTAAGTGTTTCATTTTGATCCATTTTGAGTTGAAATGCAAAGCAGACAACAATCAATTTTACTTTTTAAAAAAAACAAAACAAAAAAAAATTTCAACATCACATGTGTTGTGTTCTTGTTCGGGGAACATGGTTGGTTTTCGCGCCAATTTGAAACATTAGAACACAGACTCCCTTTCTTGATCTCGTCAGATTCCCAATGTGCTTGTTTTTCAATGTCATTACCACGGAATTGATGTACTGTTTCAATGTTCGCTGATTCATTAGCAAACTCACTGTCAGTGTACTCCTATATATAAAGTGATACCAATTCCAATTCAGAATATTTGGTAAAATCCCCCTTTCACTGAAATTGTACCTTTAAATTCAAGATTTTTTTACCGACAATCCATTATAACTGCAAACCTTTTCACTGACATTCATAACGTTATTTTATCATTTTCAATTATTTTTCGATCAATTTTGTTATTTGCAAATTTGCTCACTATTCACGTCGTGTACAAAACACATAAATAAATAGGGTGGGTTTTAGTGATTTTAGGAACAAAGATGAGTATTACTTCTTGTGTACCACTTTTTATACAGGAGTGAACCATCAAGGCACATATTAGATGGTAAGTGTTGATAAGAGGTTTATGAATTGACTCATTAGACGGCATAAGACCTACGAATATGACTAGCGTTTCTCTGAAACATTTTAGTTCATATATTCATATATTCTTCTGTTAATTTATCCAAGGCTCTTATTTTTCAGGAATGCAGACTCAATATTGGGCAGTGAGCCGATGGATATCCATTTGCACAGGGAAGTGTAAGATACTCCCTCCCCCCCCTTTCACACACACACACACACACACACACACACACGAGTCTCAAGGTCAGGCCTTCGACAAGTGTTAGTAACCTCTTAGTCGCCCTGCCAGGGAACGATGAAGATACTATGTAGCAGCAGTAGTTGATGATGCCGTCAGCGCAAGATCTCTAGTATGAGAAAACGGTGAGGGTCATCGGTCCTACTCAGTTGGACATTCCATACGTCGGCAGGAACTGCGCAGAAGAATGCCGTGACAAACCACTTCTGTAATTTGCAAACCTGCAAGGGAGGTCTGCTGCTGACTGCATCAGAGGGAAGAGGAAAGGCAACAGCTTTTTCAAGAATAGTCCCCTCGGCACTTGGAATGTAAGAAGCATGAGCGAAGGAAAACTTGGCGTCGTTCTGTCAGAAATAGAATCGACCGCGTTAGACGTGTTAGAAATAAGCGAGCTGAAGTAGACAGGAGTGAGTATTTTGATTCGGACAACCATAAAATATTCAATAGCAGACATGAGTATACAAGACGAAATGAAGTTGCCATTATCTGCAATAAGCAGATGGCTTGTTGTGTGTTAGAATACAACCTGGTAAATGACAGGATTATTAGTATACAGATCAAAGGCCATCCTAATAATGTTTCTATCATACAGGTCTTTGCCCCGACTGCAGATGCAGAAGAAGAGATTGTTGATAAATTTTACAATAAATTGCAGTAGACAATCGATTTGTTGGTGATGTGTTATATATATATATATATATANTGTTGTGTGTTAGAATACAACATGGTAAATGTCAGGATTATTAGTATACAGATCAAAGGCCATCCTAATAATGTTTCTATCATACAGGTGTTTGCCCCGACTGCAGATGCAGAAGAAGAGATTGTTGATAAATTTTACAATAAATTGCAGTAGACAATCGATTTGTTGGTGATGTGTTATATATATATATATATATATATATATATATATATATATATTTAATGGGAGATCTGAGGGCTAAAATAGGAGAAAGAAAGGTGCATGGGATCGCCGGACAACATGGGTTGGGAAAAAAAATTCAGCAGGGGATAAACGTATAGAATTCTGTGCTGGAAATGAACTGTTCATACCCAACACGTTCTTTGAACAATCAAAGCGCAGAATATACACATAGACCTCAGCAGATAGTCAGCATCGGAATTACATTAATTACATCATGTGTAGCAAATATTGTTCAGCTCTATCCTTTTAGGTAAAACACTTCCTGGCGCAGACTGCTTGTTGCAAAAGTAAGAACGACAATGAAGGATATTCAAAAGTCAAAGCTTATAAGACGATATACCATTGACACAATTCCAAAGGAGTTTAGTTTAAGAGTACAAAACAAGTTTGTAGGATTGCTAGACAGGAATAGGCAACCTAAAGAATTGTGGTCAGAGATGAAAGAAATTGTTAAGCATGAGACACGGAAGCGTTTAGCATATCCTGTCAAGAAAGCAAAGGAAAGTTGGCTATCAGATGATACGATTTCTATCACAAGGGAGAGAGGCTATGCAAAACGCAAAGGTGACAGAGACCAATTCAAGGTATTGAATGGCCGGTTTCAAAGAGTCGCTAGGAGGGGCAAAGAACCTTACTTAAACCTGCAGTGTCAACAAGTAGAATGAAATGCGAAAGGTAGAATGACAGACATGTTCAGGATCTTACAGGGCAAACTACAAAGAAATTTACACCGTGAGTGAGAGTGACAATTGTTAGAAATGAAAACGGATAGTTGCTCACTGCAGAACAAGATATCAAAGAGAGATAGAGAAACTACACAGAAAAAGTATACATGAGAGACCCAGCCATGACGACTTTGTTTGTGCTAAAAGACATGACACCAAAACCAAATGTTTTGGAAAGTGAAGTTGCTTTGAAATTAAAGCAGATGCTGAATTGGAAGGCTCCTGGAATCGGCGAAATATTCACCATTTGGCTAGACCAGTTGGAGAGCAAGAGATAAAAGTATTGACTACACTCTTTAATCAAATATGGGAAACCTTAAGTTGGCCAAGAGAATGGAAGCAGTCAGTGTATATTCCGATAGCAAAGAAGGGTGATAGCAGATAATGCCTTAACAACTGAACTGTTGCTTTGATATCACACTGTAGTAAGGTATTATTGAAAGTAATTCAAGGTCGGCTAGACAAAATTATGGAGAGAGGTGCCAAATGAAAAGGCTGGTTTTAAAAAGGGAAGGGGTATGAAGGATCAGATAGCGAATCTGAGATGGTTTATGGAAAAATCAAGAGAATATCAGTAAGACGTCTACATGTGCTTTTGTTGATATTTGAGGTTAGGTCATCTAGGCTAGGTTATTTGTTTGTAAGTGTAGGTTCAAACTTAGTTCTTAGGGTATTTTTTTTATTTTGATTGTCAATTCCTCTTTCTTGTTGAGATGCTTTCACCCTCTTCGTAGTTTACCCTCTACCTAGAGAATACAGCTTATCTAGATTTTTGTTCCGCGCCTGTAACATTTTTGCTGATTTTAACGCAATACAAGCAGATTTTGGAGGGTTTTAGAGGTGGATGTTATTGGTTTGTGGGCAGAGGGGCATTTGATTTCTATATATATAATATACTATATCTTTCTGCTCCAAATCTGTCGTTGAAACAAGGCTTGATGCTCTCGATGTTTTTAAGTAGTCCCTAACTCTGGTGTTACATTCTCTTCGGATAAGGAAAAGTAGTTATTAAAACAAAGTTTGCATCATGTTGAATCCTGTCTTTTCCAACAAATTTTGCATTTGGGTTAGCACTCCTGTTTGTCTATAATTTTCTTGGTCCAGTTTACCCCCAGTGCCTGTTTCTGTGCTGCTAGTAATAGTCCTGCAGTCTCTTTCTTTCAAATTCCTTTCTTTAAGCACAGCCAGCTATCCTTTTCTCCCCTAAACTCTTTTGCTTTTGGGGTTTAAAGAAACACTGAATGGAGCTTCTTTTCTTCAAAATTTGCTATCCGTCTTTCTGCGATTTTCTGTTTTCTTCTTTTTACCTCTACTGACTCTGTAGATGTAAGTAACCCATCTCTCACCATCTCCTTAAGTAAAACTTCTTCTGTCTGTTTCAGGTAAGAGGCAAGCCTTGCTTTCTCTAGTTCTATAATATCTTCAACACTCTTTAGTCCATGACTTCCTTCTGGTCTTTTCCATTACGAACGGTCCACATCCGATTGGGGATACACATTTCTGTGGGCTATAAGCAGCCTTCTAGTAATCCTGTTGATATCCTTCAGTTTATCTTTTCTCCAGTTAATGATTCCAGTACCATATCGTATTAGTGATACTACCCTCCCTTGCATTGATCGCTTGCATTCAATTTCCTGCATTTAGTTTCATCTCAAAATCTCCTTTAATTCTATAAAACTATTCTTGTCTTAGTATGTCTTTTTTTTCTGAACTTTTGATTTTATCATTTTCGACTTCTCCAAGGTACTAATAAGCTTATTGCTCTAGGAAGAATTTTATTTTCTGGCATCCCATTATATCCAATCCATCACTATCAGTCAATTTTCCTCTCTTTCCACCATGGCACAATTCTCAATACCAAATGTCATCCCAGTGTCACTACTAAATAATTGCACTGTATGCACCGCATTATCCCTACATTTCAGTTTTTTCATTTCATCCAGAATCGGGGTGATTATTTCTACCGAATATATCAAATCACAGGATGACAACTTCAACAAAATACGATTCCTCTTTTACAAGCTGATCTTGCGTTCCCTAAAGTATAGAAAAATAATATGATAAATATTAAAGCTTTGGGTTTTTGCTCTCATTTTAACTCACAAAATTAGAAATAACACGCGCGCACAAAAAAGCGCCTAAATAGAAAAAAAATTACAAGATTAATTATTAAAATAATTTTTCTTCTTCCATACAAAATTTTTCTTCTTTTTTTTCCCCTGTGGGACAAAAAAAAAAGAAAAGAAAAGAAAACAGAAAACAAACCACAACCCATTTTGGTGTTTGTTACATGAAGCTTCAAGCAAAAAATTGTGTAAGTTATGGCGTTCGCCAATAGTGCATCCAATCCAAGTAAAAATAATCGGGGAGGATTCCCGTATAGATCACCAAATCGGGGTGCAAGAGATGTCGACTCAAGATCATCACATTATCCATATCACAACACTAGTTTAGGTACTGAAAGGGAAAGAAGATCTATGGCACACGGGAGATTTAAGACCACTAATGCAAGTGAAGGATATCCTTCGTTTTCCGTAAAGAGCACACCAACCATGAATGAAAATGTACTTGACGAGGAACGATGCATCAATACTGGTACACCTGATAAAATATTTTTTGTAAACTCAAAAGAATACGAAAGAATGAGTTTAAGGGCAATGTGGAATGTGAAAAAGAAACTTGGCCATTATTCGCTAACTGTAGATGAAGAATGTGCTGTGAAATGGAACACATCTGGGGTCAAATATTTTTCCCCGGAAAATTGTTCTTCAACTGCAGATCTTTTTGAAGGCTTTTCACCGGAAAGATTTTGTCGAAAACAGGAACTTCAAGATAAGTATGAATCATCTTATCCCATTTATCAGTTGATTGAGTGGTTAAAAGAAAACAAACAAACAATGGACGAGCAACCTGACTTCGTCATAAAGCACAATCTTTTAAAAACATTAGTTCTTACACCACACTTTTCAAACAGAAGCTGGAACATTGAAGCAGTAGTACATGATGGAGTAATATATATAAATAAAATCAAAAAGCTTTCATCTGGTAATAAACCATCTGAATTACACGAGAGACGATTTCAAACGTCCTGTTATGGAGGACTTAAATTTGAAGAACTTGTAACATGGCAACCACCAGGAAACTGTAGTGAAAGATTTTACAGTATTATAACTGGACATTTATCAGAACCTTCTGTATCGATGCCGCATTTTGGTACAGGAAATCGACCTGTGCAACTTAAGTTCCTGTTATCAGCAGAGATAGATGCTATCACTGGAAATTCACCAGTAGCATGTGAAAATTTAATGAACTATGTTGAGCTTAAGACAGTTATAAATGACACAAAGGTACCTATGACAAAGACTTTGGACTGGTGGGCCCATTGTTTCTTGGCTGGTATACCAAGACTGTTTCTGGGTATTAGAAGCAAAAGTGGTATATTGCAACGTACAATTTTGACGAATGTGAATTCTATTCCAGGGAAGGAGAAAATACAAAGATGTCAACAGCCTTGTATAGATTTTTTCTATGATTTATTTACATGGATAAAAACTGTTGTAGCAACTCCTGATACAGTATATGAATTTTCATATCATAGGGAGCATGGACCATATATCAAATACTCAGAGTCAAGAGACCCAACACATCCATTTTTGAAAATGTTTAAGAAGACAACAAATGTTGTCGTTGATTTAGATAGCAAAGGAGAAATAAAGATGTAATCAATAAAAAAATTCTGTAACTCTTTGCTTAAATTCTTGTAGCAACTGTATCTCTGACAACTTTTGGCTGTGAACTGTCAGTCAGTCTGTAATATATCTGTAATTTATCACATTGGAGATTATGAGGGTTGGTGATTTTGAAGCACCTTATCAGTATGTCTTCTAGTGAGAAGTAATTATGTTTGAACATTTTTATGATGGGTTTTAAGTGACATTTTAGAGTGTGTTACTGGTGATGACCCACATAATTTATTAGTTTAGGTTTTCAGTTTCTTAAAATTGGTATTCCTCCAAGAAAGATTTTCTTTTTTTATGAATATCTTGTGAGATTCCTAGTAATAGAAAAACAAAAAAATAGTATCACATATCTCTCTATATATGTGTATTTATTTAATCAATTATATGAGTAAGAAGAACTCTAACTTTACAGTACTCAGAGTTTCATGTCTTTTGTCATCCTCAGCTGCATAAAAAATATGTGTATTTATAAATATACAATACACATGTATACTTGCAATTATGATTGGGTCTGGTTGATAAACTTACATGTGAGCATTATTGCAAGTTCATCCAAGGCTCTTTTTTTTTTCATTGATCAAGATATTGTATAATATGAATAGGAAGAGCTTGCCTTGACTTTCAAAAATTCCTTTTGACTGTAGCACTGTATGGGGATGCAGTCACATGTATTTGGACAATAGTATGGAATTTATTTTTTTTTCATTAGACATCTTTTTTGTAGCCTTGAGTTTTTATTATGGGAGTTTATGTCTGTTTTTTTTTATTCAGTTCTTTTTATTGCATCATTTTGTGGTAGAGTGAATCATTGCAGGCATTGCAACAGGGTGTTAGCATAACAAGCCAAACACACCACCCATCCTGTTGGTACTGCCTTTATACCCTTTCCAGTCAGTATGTGCAAATTGGTTCTCCTCTAAAGGCAGGTCTTACTTCAAGCTGTTGGCAAGTACCCCAGCTGGTAGATTGTGGAAAAGGCATCTGGAGGAACAGCAAGACTTCCCACAAGTCTTAAGTGCTGTGTTGCCACTTGTGGCATACTGGAGGAGCTATCCAGTGGAGAGGACCTCAGTTTCTAGGGCCCTTTACTTGAGACTACCTTTAAACAAGGAGATTCCACCAACATCTCTCATCTGTTGCATTTCCTCACAGATACTACCATGGTGAAGTAGGTGTAAAGATGATAAAGAAGATAATCACCAACCACATGGACTCCCAAGGTACTCTTGATTCCAATTCATTATTCTGGTGAGCAATCCTATAAAACTGAGACAGCCTGGACAAGGACACCCAAGTTATTGCCTGTGATGTGGTGTCTGACAGACCCATCAAAGATGTCACCCCAATACTTACAAGCAAGCCATTATTAGCAAGGGAGGTTACATTGGATGTCTGATGTATGTATGCCAGTGGGCACTTGAATTACCAAATCTTGCCCATCTAGTGGTCAATGCCTATATTAAGAATCAGATTAACCTCAACACCAACAATTGGGACAAAACCAATTAAGTCATCAAGGTCCACTGACATGATTTATACATTGTCTGGGTTGATTGATAGTATTTGTCAGTAGTAAAGAGAGTAAAAATGGCATTTTATGGTATGACAAGTGCATTCAAAATTGCATGAGAGGTACAAAGGGAAATAGTAAATATACATCATGTAGAACATTATCCTCTATTTTGTTTTTGACATTCCATATCTAAAAAGCAATGATTTTTATGAAATGACTTCCGGTATTCAAAATGAAGGGCAAATGTAAATTTTTTTCATTAAAGATGCTGTAGTTTTTAATATTTAGATGTTTAAGAATTTTTAATGCTCATAAGCCTGTGTGTTCTATCAAATAAGTTAGTTTATCCATGTGCAACATTTTTTTCATTTGTGCAAATAGTCCCAACTCCACATATTTCTTTTTTTCCCTTATCTTCTGTAGCAGATATTTATTCTCCAAGATATTTCCTCTTGGCACAAGGTATCTTGACATGAAGTTCTGATACCATGTATGTTGTTATTTCTAATATTATTTTCCATTTTTACTCAAAAGAGGTATGGTTTGTTTAAAGTTTTACTTCCCTAGTATTTTTATTGAGACACAATTGCTAGGAAAGCTGTGGATCAAAGCTGAAGATCCAATGCTAACATTGAAACACAATTACACCCTGCCAGATGTCAGCCAGGAATTTGCAACTATGATTGTTTTATTGATCTGAGTTTTCCTTATATGATGGGTGTTGACCATGGCCAATGACCTCTTCATGGTCTTCAGGAAACCTACAGGTACTACACCTAGCTCAAGGGTGACCTTGAGGTAGTTGTGGCAAAGGGTAACCTCATTCACTTGCATCAAAACTTCACAACTGAATAGATTTTTATGTCAATATGCAGTATTATTATTATTTATTATTATTATTATATCACTATTATATCATTATATAGTTTATATCACCGCTTAAGATGTAGTGTTGCTGGCCATTTATCCCAAATACCAAGCCACTCCTTGTAGCCTTAGATATTCAGCACACAGTGAAGAATATTTGCCATTCCTAGTAGGTGTACTTTCTTTAGTGTTGTTCAAATGATCCTTGGGCTGGTGTTGTTCGGTCAGCCCTTGAAACTCTTTGTAATAGTACAAAGCATTCCAATGATGATTGGGATGAATTTGATGTTATTACAATGTTATTACAAACTTTTCGCAGTTTTGGGGTATGCACATCCCACTTTTCACAATGGGTTAAAGTTTGAAGTTTGAAGTTCATAGTGTATGGCTTTGGGAATAACATCATGCCTCCATTCTTTGTTTTCTTTCTGCACCAGCTGTAAACATTCTAACNTCAAGCCACTCCTTGTAGCCTTAGATATTCAGCACACAGTGAAGAATATTTGCCATTCCTAGTAGGTGCACTTTCTTTAGTGTTGTTCAAATGATCCTTGGGCTGGTGTTGTTCGGTCAGCCCTTGAAACTCTTTGTAATAGTACAAAGCATTACAATGATGATTGGGATGAATTGGATGTTATTACAATGTTATTTCAAACTTTTCGCAGTTTTGGGGTATGCACATCCCACTTTTCACAATGGGTTAAAGTTTTAAGTATGAAGTTCATAGTGTATGGCTTTGGGAATAACATCATGCCTCCATTCTTTGTTTTCTTTCTGCACCAGCTGTAAACATTCTAACAAAATATATTTAACGGTTTCTTTACATAGCCCACAAAGTCTACAAAGGAGGCTGATTTCTGTTTTGTCAATATGAAACAATCAATTTGGTTCTTGAAGCCTGTTTCTGGGCAGTTATCATTATTCCATCAGTTGCATATTTGAAATTGTCATTCATTAGCCAGTTCCTTGGCTGTTTGATTCTAAATTCAATGTTTTTAAGTAAAACACTGCAGTTCTTTACTTTCAAGTTGTCTTTTCTCTCTTGCCTAATTTCATTCTTTGGTTTACCCAGATCGATTACTTGCTCCTTCATCACAGCATTCTGCATAGATTCGTTACTTACTGAGACATACTTATGTAAACAGTTCTTTTCAATATGGGCACAGTTTTTCAACACTGACCATGCCTCTATCACCTTCAGATCTTTTAAGGTAGTCTGTTTACATTGCCCATTTTGTGCAATGTGGTTTGGGCAGTCAAAATTTTCGTAGTTTCCTATCAATCTCTTTCAATTCAGCTAGATTCTAGTCAAGTATCCCTGATGGAATTTCTATGCCATTACTCATAAATGGTTTCCCTCTTTTTATCACTAGGACACCACGTTTACTTATGCGAAATTACATGCAGATATCATTGCAAAATACATCATTGCTACCGCTTCTGCAGTATTTATTGTCCCAATATCTCTTGCTTTCATATGGTTAATATACCACCAAACTAGATCGTTCATCTCAGTTTTGACTCAATTTTCACAGCTTATCAATTCCCTACCACCTTTTTCCTTTTTTTATTATCATTATGTTTGATATGTTTTCTCACAAAGCTTTAGTTCTCATTTGCTTCAGTTGTTATTCACTTGATCTCAGATAACTACCTGCCATTGGAGGAATTGCAACCCTTTCATCTGTGGCTTAGGGCCAACTGTAAATTTCGGGCTGTACCTGACGGTCCTGTTTTTTTAGCGTGTTCTACGTTCGTTATTCCAATTTGTTTCACATGGCTTTCAAAGATTTTCGAGACAGTTTCCAACGCACCCACGACCACAGGGATGATTTCAACCTTCTTCGTTTTCCACTGTCGAGCACCTCTAAGAGGTCTTTTGTTATGACCTTTCTTCCATTCCTTTTCTAGCACCCTCACATCTCCAGGTATTGCGACATCTATAACTTTTGTCTGTTCATTAGTCTTATCTATTACAATGTCTGGTTTTCTCGCAATCACTTTTTTATCACATTGTATTACAAAATTTCACATCATCTTACATGAGTCATTCACAATCACTCCCTGGGGTTCGTGTTCATAGCATTTCGTTGCCGCTTTTTACATAATTTCCAGTGTATATATTTGCAAACGTTATTGTGACGCTTTAGATATTCTTTTCTTGCCAATACAGTGCACTGACTAATTATATGATAAACAGTTTCATCTCCGAGGTCTTGGGGTCACCAGATCATCTAATCTTACTTTTCAAGCACCTTTCTCAACATATGTGCACTCCCTAGAAAAGCTGCCTTCTGTATCGTTTCAAACGACAACCCAACGGCTACCATGGCAACACAAGGGACTAGCCTCTCTGTTACAGACCTGAGAGCACCCACGACAACTGGTATCAACAATGTTTTCACGTCCCAGAGAAGAGATACCTCTGCAGCCAATTCCGAATGTTTATCAATTTTCTTCTCCTCCTTGGCTGCGGTTCGGGCATCACCTGGGGCAGCAATATTGATGTGTATGGTTACCATGGAAACTTGTTGTGCAAGACACCAAGTATTGATGTCAAACAGATTAACATTGTTGACATAGCTGATGTCCCATTAATTGTGTAATCAGAAATTCTCAAGAGTCATGGGTCACTCAAGAGTGCTTATTTGATGTTTATTAGTTGTAATAATGATGTAATGTATAAATTTACCTTGTAAAAATTATGTATATAAGAAAGTGATTTATTTGTATTTAAAAAGAAAGAGAAGTAGAATAAGAAAGACAGACGCACCTCGCTTTTAGGTGTGTAGTGTAAAGATCGTCTCATTTCTGCTGCCTTGCTGTTATATCGCTACGCGCCTTGTATTGCGGATACTAAAAATATCCACGAGGATACACTCCTTTTCTTTCTTTTTTATAATTATTATATCTGGTCTCCTCGCTTCAACAAATTTAACAACATAGACATTGAAGTCCCACAAGATTTTGACATTTTCATTCTCCACCACACTTTCTGCTCTGCTTTCATACCATCTGTCTGAGTATGGTCACCCATGCACTTTCATTATATTCCAGTGTACAGCTCCTGCAACGCGGTCGTGTCTCCCTTTGTATTCTGACTGGACCAATGTACTGCATTCGCTGATGATATGGGACACTGTCTCGTCCTTTTGCCCACACATTCTGCACAGCGTTAATTCTCTGGTGCGCCCAATTTTGGCTTTATTATTATTTTCTTCTTTGATCTTATGCTCTGGCTGATCTTATTACCGTGATACTCTTACTAGGCGGGTCATAA
>RDPX01000270.1:780187-795719 GCA_003991215.1 Morbakka virulenta
AAGTGATAAGGATGGATCTGAAAGAAAAAGGTGTTAGCAGAGACCTGGTGAAGGATAGGATAACATGGAAGTCAATTTCAAGAAATCGTCCAACACATGCTAGCATGTAAAACGGACGTTAAACCGAATATGATGATGATGATGATGATGATGTTAAACCCAGGACCTGGTAAAAAAAATTAAACAGTGCTTGCTTGCAGTTCATAGAAAAGAACTTGAATCAAGACTACATATATCTTAGCTACAATTCCTTGCAACCAGATAAAAAATATTGCTTTCATTCAGCCATGGTCAAAAATTTGAACTAGTAAAATAAATAAAATACAGTAGCTCCTCAAACCCTCAAAGAAAGTGAATGAAGATTGAAATAAGAGCATTTACATAATTGTTTAAAATCAGGATGTCTGTTTAGTGACAAAATCATGATCATACTTCCATTTGCTATAATACAAATTGATATTCTGTCATCCTGTATTTGTAAGCAAAGTAGACAAAAGTCCTAATTCTGTGATGTGCATCCCTCTGCATCAAATCACAACACTCATTGTACATCAACACTCATCTGTCATGATGAATTTGTTGAGTTTCCATAACATACACTAGCATTAGTTTACTGACACTTGTCTGTGTATGCTTTATCAAACTGTTGAGATTTTTATGAGGCAAGAACTAATTATACAAACTGTAGAGAAAATACAGAAAATGATGGTGGTGGAGAGAGGGGGGAAGAGGGACCCTACCCCCCATTTCAAGGACATATTGGACTTTGGCCTTACCTTTTGTGGAAATTCCATACTTCCACCTCCTTACTTTCAAATGACTACTTTTCTGATGCAGGGGTCTGTAGACCCTTTCACCAAATTCTATTAATATCACTGTTTCCTTCTTTGTCTTTATAAAACAAGGAAATTGCCTATTTTGACCTCCAACCCCTTGTTCATACCTGTTTGCAGGCAAGTACCCCTCCCCATGCAAACATACGTTACACTTTTTTTGACTGTCACTGGTAGTTGCCATTTTTATAAATAACTTTAAAATTATGTCACTGATTCTTCTTTTAAAGAAGCTCACTTGCTTAAATTTAAAAAGTAAAAAATTGATGCCTGGCTCTTGTTGTGAGAAATGAAAGCAACTATAGTTAGATACAAGCCAAGTACAAACAAAGAAAATTCCATATGAACAAACAATAAATGTGTACAAACAGATAAGAATAATTACACCTGCACACCTGTCATTCACTGTCACTACTTTGTGAAAACTGTAAAAAAAAATTTTTTTAATGTGAATGTTCTCACCTTGTGAACCCCACTCCCCCTGTTCAATTTTGTTTGCTTTTTAGGATACCCCCTCCCCTCAGTGCAAAACATAATAAATGGATAGCCCCAAACCTTATCCAATGAAATGGAAGTGAAGGAAGGATTAGCAATATGGTGCCAGTAAAATGCTCTATCCTCTCTTTGATAAAGTGGTAAACACAATCAATGGTATACACTGCAAATCATGGTAGCCCACAGAATGACAGGTGTAAATTTGGCTGATGTTCATATCAAAGATGTCAGACATGATGCAATCAAAATGATCAAGCTGCCAAAACCTGAATCCCTTGTGTTCAGAAATATCTTTATGTCAAGGAACCTTTAATCCATCACATGTGAAACAAGTGCTTTTGTACTGGCATACAAAAACTAAAAATAAGCAAATGGACCATCAGGAATTATGACTGAATATGTCCTAGAAGATAGCTACCAAATGTCCACCTGCTTCCCTTCTTTGCTGGTCAAACCCATTCTGTGAAAATCAGTGCTATAGCATTGTTGAAAAAAGTGACAAAGACATGGTTACTATATCTGCTCTGCTTCCAGTTAATTCATGGAACAACTTCTTGTCTTTGCTCCCCAAATGTTACAGAAGTGAAAAAAACAAACATGAAACAGGTTGAAGTAGTTATTGCTATTTGTGGAATATATGGGTTCTTAACATTCATGTAATAAGTGTTTCCCAAACAGTTGTCCTTTAAAACAACAATATGCCAACATTAACAATGATAAAAAACAAGTGAAGATCAACCCCAACCTGTCATGCAATGGAGGCCTAAATGACAAGAAGTCATCCAGTTCTCTACCATAAGAAACAAACAATCTCAATGTGAAATAAGATGGAGATTTTTACACCCAACATTAAATTGCACTATAGAGGCAATGAAGCTGGTCAATGTGCCTAAACTACAAAGAAATGTGGGCAGTGTATTACCCCAAATTACTCACAAGATCATAGTAAAAATACACATTAATAAATCATGCAAAGGATAGTGTATTTTTGTGAACTGAAAACCTCTTGAATGGTTGGTTAGGTGGCAAACCTTTTACAGGCACTGGCAATCATGCAACTCCAAGCCATCCTATCACTGCAGACATGGAAGAGTTTAATATAGCTCAGACTGTTGTTTGAAGCCCAACTGTTTAGAGACTGTAAAGATGTCTTTCATGGTCTTCCTCTGGCTCTCCTCCCCTCTATTTTTCCTAACAAAGCAAGGTGTTCCAGGTTAGGATCTCATAATGTGCCCAAATTGCATCTGCCTTTGCCATATTGTATTGATGAGTGATCTTTTGGTGTTGGCCAGGGCAAGGACTTCCTTGTTTGATTTGTGTTATGTCCATGATATATAGAACATTCTCAGAAACCACATTTCTGCTGCTTCTAATTTTGCTTGAGTTTCTTCTCTGATGTTTCAACAATCACAACCATGTAACAGTACCAACCAAACATATCCTTTCAAAACTCTTTTCTTGGTATCCAACGTGATATTTCAATTGTGGAGGATAGCATGTAACTTGGAGAAGGAATCTTTTGCTAGTCCTCTTGAATGGTCAAATCTTTAATCAGACAAACTAACTAGAACCCTATTACAAATAATTATTAACAATTAAAAACAATATTAATTAATAAAATTTAAATTCAAATAAAATTGACCAGCCGTGGCTTAATGGTTAGTGCACTGCACAGTAACCAAGAGTTCCGGGTTCGATTCCCCGAGCTGTCGAGGGGAATTTAGAACTTTGCGAAAAGAAAAAGCCATTGGTTGGCGTCAGGAAGGGCATCTGGCCAAGGAATTCCTAACTGCCAAATCAAAGTCCCTCTGAAGGGCAATGTCTGAGCCCCAATTGCTGGGGGGAAATGACGTTAAAACTAAAAAAAAAAATAAAAAAAATACAATTGTTGAGAAAATGACATTCTTCACCTTGTCATCTTTTACTGTATCCAGTTCTGCTTTTGCAACCTCAC
Organism: Morbakka virulenta; assembly: GCA_003991215.1. Classification (NCBI taxonomy): domain Eukaryota; kingdom Metazoa; phylum Cnidaria; class Cubozoa; order Carybdeida; family Carukiidae; genus Morbakka; species Morbakka virulenta. The sequence goes on from RDPX01000270.1 coordinate 783,470, forward strand.
ATTCTTGCATCTATGACAAAAGTTAGAAAAATGGTCAAGATTGTTATTGCAAAATGGATACAAGACATGACTAATCTCAAGTAACTGATACAAAAATAATGAAAAACTCACTGTATATACTACTATCAATTTTTTGTATCAGTTTCCCAGTGTGCTTTGGGCTCAATGTTCCTTGGTCACTATTTTTCTTCCTGACAACACATGGTTAACTACATTTTCCAAGGTCAGTCCAAACAGTTTGAGAACCTCTCTCACAACTCTTTCTTGGCCTTCCATGGATTCTGCACCTTCCCACATACAGGAAATTGCCCTTTCCAATCCAAAATTCACTTCATTGGAAATTGGCACACCATCTAAGATGCTTTTGCCAGAGGACAACATCCAGATCATCAGATAAAATGCCTCAGATGGAGTTCCTACATGCTGTTATCTTAAGGTTTATGGCACACATCCAGCATAGTATAGACCCCCAATTTCTCTGAAGCCTATTCAGATCTGTTTGTTTTGGAGGCCAGTAGTCACTCCCCCCAACATAGCTGCTTCATCACGTGTGTATTAAGACACTCTTGAAACCAAGAATAAGCAGCAGCCCTGGCCCAGGTTACAGTGGCAGCCTCACAGCCAGTGCTTGCAAAAATGCTGTCTCCTTGGTAGCAAAAGGGGTCAACAGCATCAACAGCAAGTGTCCATTTGTGTCTTCTGCATATGAGACAGGGCCTCCAAAACAATGATGGGCAGCCTGGAGCTCAATATTGAGCTCTAGTGGACACTTACTTTAACCTCAAAACTATCAATGAAGGAGTTTGCTCTTCACATTGGATTACATTACTTTCACAGCACAAAGTAGCCTTTTTGGATAAATAGTCTTTTACAAAGACTACATTTTAAATGCTAAGAATCAGGACGATAGTTTAGCCATAATTAAAAATGAATGCATGTATACATTATGCATGGCAACCTGTATAAAGAAAAACAAACTGCTTGACAGTGCGAGACCCTGAGTACTGTGAATATTTTCATGAAACAACCCTCCACATAATTACACAACAGAAATGAATAGTTTGTTTTCACCAGTATGCCCATTTTCTTATGAATCTAAAACCATCCAATAAACAGGAATTAATGGTTTCAGTTTTGTTCAACAATTCAAATCTAGAAAAACAAACACTGTAGTTGTTGTCTAAGATCATTGTTTTTATGGAATTTCAATATTTCATATAATTAATGAGCAACTGTATGTTTTTAGGCTTTTGCTATGTAAATAATGCACTTTAATACTGTTAATAACCAAAATTAAATTAAATGAAAAAATAAATGAGAATGTCACTATTAATGGAAGATAATTCACTTACTGTAGCAAAGGTATAAAAACAGTATCAATTTATAATTAAAAGCTTTACTTCTGAAAACTGACAGTATCTGTTGAAAAGCTTAAAATATTGTCAACAAATTAAAATATGGTGGATTTAGGTTTTCAAAAACCAATTTTTGTCTGTGGCTAATTATGACACTTTGTAAACACTTCTCCAATGATGATCAGTAACCAGTTTCCTGTGAGATAAAAAAGGTGTCAAGTGCTATTTTAAAGGAGTAACTTCCTATCATTGGCACAAGGAACAAAATGAATGAAAGAAAAGAGATGGTGGGCAGTAATGTTTTTTGCTTAACACCTGGCCTGATGCTACTTCTGATGCCACATTTCACCTTCTTATAGAGCACCTTTCATGAAGTATCCCCATATCACAACAATTTTAAAGCTTTCCGGGTTATAAATTGGTCAGGCATCGGTCATAAGTTATAAATTGGTCAGGCATCGGTAATAAGTTTCGGTGCAGCGAAAGGCACTCCTCTGTAGCTATTCGTTAACACTCTTTCTCTTACCTTTCTTTGTGCAGCCAACACGAGTTGGGTTTTAGCAGGTGTTCCTTTCTTGTTGCAGGCCATGTTTTCGACAGAAAGCTAAAGTTTTATAGCTCTGTTTCTTCTGATGTGAAAACAGCCTGAAAAGCTGACATCAACCAGCAGATGCCATGTGATGATGAAGTGTCAATGTTGAAAACGTCTTGCAACAATGTATTGGCCAATGGAAGACCCTAGCAATGATGTGCGAAGATCAGTGGGATTTATCCGTGTTCTTGATGGTGTTAAAATGTAGCTTTGTAACGAACCAACATCAGTAAAGTATCATTTTATCCAAAGGATGCAAAAGCAACTTTTCTACTTCAAGCCATTTGACACAACGTGTTGCCCAGAAAGAAAACAATAGTTAACGTGATGAAAGACAGCACGAACATGCGCATATTGTCTATTTCTTGAATGTCAAGAATTCAAAATGAATCTTGTCGGACTTTCGTTCTTGTTATATTACCTCAGTAGTGAACTTTCTTAACTTTTTGAGGAGGCGAGTACTTCTTTCTTGTAAACCACTCTCTTATGAAAAAAGTGTAAACACCAATAGTCTTATTTTCCCTTTTTTGTTTCTTCAGGGAATACTCAGCTGGTACTGCCAAAGCAAAATGAAGTTCACCCTTCCTTGGTTTTCGAAATAAAAATGGCGTTATTAATAGTCCCCCATAATAGATTTTTCAATCTTTCCCATCACACATTTTTGACGCAGTACGTCAAACTTTTATTGTGGACGAACAGAAACCGCAGTAATAATTAATTATTATCATTATTAATCAATAATAATTAATAAAAAGCAAGAATTAGTTAAAGATATAGTTCAAAGTCCATTTAGCCTAATGGTGGATGGTAGCAATGATGCCGTGCTTAAGAAAATGTTCCCAATAAGCATCCTAATATTTGATGTAAATTTCAATCGGATTATGACCAAGTTTTTTTACATAAACAAGCTCGAAGGTAGAGTCGCAAGCACAGCTGACTGCATGTTTGCAAGCATCAACCAACAATTGGAAAAAAAACTTATCTTGGAATGAGGTGAGTGCGATAGGTGTTGATAACACAAACGCGAATATTGGAGACCACAACTCAATCAAGTCTGGGGCCGTTGAGAAAAACCCTTAGATAGTTATATCGGGTTGCCCTTGCCATATTCTCCATAATGCCGCGAGTAAGGCAGCCGATGCCCTTACTGTTGTATCGGACTTTAGCGTCGAAGATCATTGAGTTGATCTTTTTTACTGGTTCGATAAATCATCGATGCGCAAGTCAATTTTAAAAGAGTTCTACGACTTCTGCGATGAAGAATATAAGGAGGTCAGAAAATACATTTCCACACGGTGGTTTTGTTCTGAGCACTGTGTTAACCTTGAACTACGAAAGTATAATGGCTTGCATTCATACCTTTTGTCGGAGAATAAGAAGGACAAACGATTTTTAAGGCTCTCCGAAGCTTTTTCTAACACGATGACTGAATTCTATTTGATGTTTTTCCAAGTTGCATTGCCTACGTTCACAAATATCAATTAGTTTTTACAAACAGAAGAGCCACTGATTCAATGCCTACATGACGAAATACAGAAATTTATGAACAAGTTAGCGTCTAAATTTGTCAAGTCAGAAATCATCCGAAAGCTAAAGGATGAGAAATCATGTTTCAACAAACTTGATACAGATCTTGCGAATCAAAAAGACGACCAGGGTTTGACTATTGGTAACATCACCAAGCCCAAACTTCGCAGAGCCCTGGAGGAAGGTGACATTAGTGAAAACGATGTCGATTCGTTTTATGATGCTGTGGGGGAGTTTTTTGAAACCGCTTTCAGTTACTGTGTCAAATGGTTACCTCTGGATGGCCCTTTGTACAAGGGCAGCAGGTTCATTAAATTCTCAAATCGGGCAAAAATTCCTTTTGATCATTTAACTGAACTGTTGCTATCATTTCAGCGACGTTTTGGAAACTACATCAAAGACCCATCCTAACTTGACGCACTAGAGGAGGAGGATCTACTATACGAATCGAATTCAATCATGCTGATAAAAATGAACAAACCAGAATCAATTAAGCCTTGCTATCGGTGGAAATTTTTTGAACGATCTGCTTAAGAAATTGTTTTTCGTTTTATTAATGTTGTTAACATTTCTCGTTGTTTGATCATTATGAAGGATAATCTTTCTTATCCTTTTAAGCTAATCTAAGTGACATTAAGTCCCAAACATTTTCTGTAGGGAGCAGGGCTCCCTAAGACCCCAATGGTGGGGGGCGTAGAGTGCCCACAGACCCCCAGCTCAAAGTTTTCGCTCGCTGCGCTCGTGATGTCACCCCCCCCCTTTTACTGCTGTACAATTGGGAAGGATAGTTGTTGTCGTGAAAATCATTGAAAACAAAACGAATTACCACAAAATTTAAGAAATTTTTAGTCAAAACAAGAAAATTAGTTCTAAAGGTGTGTAAGATTTATTACGCGCTGTACCCAAGGGCTTGCATATTTACTCTTTCTGCTCTTGCTTTTTGTGCATGACAGGAATATCCTTTTTCAAGTTGTGACGCCTTAAAATGTGGTTAAGGGCAACAATGAAAAGCAAGCTTTTTCAATCGCTTGGCTAATTAAACACTCAGCCAAGTGATTTAAAAAACTGCTTGTTAGAATTTCTCCTTTCTTTTCCTGTACTATAGAGGCAGTTAAGGGCTTTTCGTCATTCATAACCCTAGCAAAGTTCCACAACTTGTTCCCTTATCAAGGTTTAGATTTTCTGTCTTCCTTTTCAAGTTGTTTCTTTGTTGGATCTTCTACTATCGTCTGTTTTGCTATATTGACCTGTTTTCCCAACAGCTGGAGTCCTTCAGTCCGTCTGCAGGATTTTAGGCCTTCTTTAGGTATGCTTCCTGTAGATTCTTCGAGTACAACGGCGTTGAACACTTTCGTCATTCTGTTTGCATCTTTGCGACAAACATTGTTGTTGGCTGTGTACTTATCAGTTAGCATGGGAAAGTCTTCCCATCTGGCTTCCCGCAGTTTCATATGAATGGCTACCAGTCCTCAGTACAGTGACGAGGCTGAAGGTCAGTTTTGCAGTTCTGTGGTCGCTTCTGTCCACTTGGTGAAACTCAGGCTTCTCAGTACTTGTTTCCAGAGCATTGGTGCCAAAGGCTAGATCTGGTGTTATTGACGTCGTCACCTGCGGGAGTACAAAGTATGAGGGTCATCTACGCTGTTCAGTAAGTGAACCTGCTGCTCGATTTGCCTCGTCCTCCCGTCCTACATCAGTTTCACCGCATCCTTACCTTGGGAAGTGACTGTTTAAATGAGAGAAAAATTCATGTCATGGCCAGTAATTTTTACCCATCTCACCCGTCGCCTGGGTCTCCCACGAAACGAGAAACGGTGACCACCCGTACAATTGGATGATGTTGAGGTCTGGTCTCCGGTAATTCTCCACCCCGGTGAGTCTCCGACGGACGAGCACCATGTCGAAAGTCATCTCGATTGTTTTCTGTCGTATTAGCGGGGGTGGTGGTGGTGCTGCCTTTATGCTCCTGACAAGTCAGGAACGGCACGTCCGACCTCGGCTTGTTTTATTTTAGGAGTGTTCGCTCTCCTAGATTGGCTGCTTTACTGGGCTGATGAGCCCAATCTAATCCTTTTCCTGGAAGAACGTTGCCCAATTTGCATCCATTTTGACGTTCTTCGTTATCCAGGTAGCTTAGCTTCGGCTTTTGGTGCCGTTTTCGTGCTTATCTGCCCCTCCTCCACCTCTGTCGTATCTCTATGAAGATAGATGTGGCTTTCCAGGGTTGTTTTTGAATAAGATATTTCCTTTTCTTAGGGAGATTACACTTTTAAGTTGAAGACTCTGCCAGTCCTGTACACTCATCCCATCGGGCTTTCGGTCGCAACATCATAACAGTCCCTGTGAAAGCAGGGGACACATTTAGAAAGTTGGTTATTGCAATACCTTTACTACCTGGCAAGCCAGACGGTGGGTACACTGCAATCATTACGTCATGGGAAAGGAGAGGAACTCGAATTGTACTGTTTCCTTCCCAGGGTGAGAGCGATGTCAAGCCAAAGCCTTCACCTAATCCCCCATGCCGCTGAAGTTGAAAATCAAGATTTACGAAACGGTGATTCAATCGGTGCTTTTTTACGGTCAAGAGATAAGGACAGTGAGCAAGGAGGAAAAATAGGTACTAGAAATACAAGAAATGAAGACACTTTGGAATAAAAAAGGAGTCACAAAGGAGAGAATACTTGAAAATAGACTGGCGAGGGGAAACCACATTGGACAAAATACAACAACTAAGATTCTTTTGCTTGGGAAATTTAGTGCAAATGCTGAATAATGACAAAGCAAGAGAAGCCTAAAACGCGGAAGTTGGATGGATAACATCAGGGATGATACGAAGAGAAGAGGACTCATGGTAGACGATGCCAAGTGTCACAAAGTCAGCGTGGATACTTTCTTTCATTTAGATTTTTTTCTTGTTAGTTTTGCAAAAAAAGGAAGAAATCTTCCTGCGCCCCAACATGTTTTTTTCTTCTTTTTGTCCAAGACTATGTGTCGTCCCTCCAGTAATAAGCACAATTTAGGGCTTCCTCTCTTTTGTTGGGCAGTGAGTGCTACATTTTTCCACAATTGTTTTCGTTTAACATCGTTTTATTTGTTGTTTCTTAATAATTTGTTTATCGTCTTTGCCTTATTAAACCTTCATTTATCGTTAATTTTTTACATCCAAGCGCCCTTTCTTTGATTTGTCATCACTACACTTCATGCAGTCATAACTTTGGGCTTTGCTTCGACACACACACACACACACCCATTTATATAATAAAACCTATAAAATCAATTAAATGTAATCTTGTGTTTTCGTATAAAAAAGTGTTGAATGTATATAGCAGAGCAATATAAATAAGGTAAAACACAAAAATTAAGAACTATGATTGAAACTAATAGTTGAAATTACAGTTCTTGTTTTTTTGTGTTTTACCTCATGTATGTATATATATATATAAGTTAATATTATATTTCAATATTTCTGATAAAAAAGTACATAACTCATCATTCATCAGATGTACACATAAAAAACTGCTAAAAATCTATGCACTTATATAAAGTGGAGAAAGTAATTTAAAAGTCATTAAAATTCCCAATGGTTGAATGGTGGAATATTGAATTATAATTTTAACTTAGATTGGCTTTATTTTAGTAAGCATTGAGCACTTTGCAAGTATATTTGTCCATCTCTTGATGGGATATTATATTTATATATAAATATATGTGTGTGTATATATATATATAAATACGTGTATATATATATAAATTTGTTTTACGCTACTGCGTCACTAAGTAACCTAGGATAAGTATGTCTACGTCTCAAGTCCGGACCAGGACCTCAGAGGCGCAGAATACGGCGCAAGATTGATGCGGTGCCCAAAAGTGCTGAAATCTGAGCACTTGTAGCAATCTTAAGGATCTGCAATGTTTCGAATGCTTCGAATATTCCAGGTGGTAATGTTCCCATGCATGGCTCCAACTATCACCGGCACACTGGTCACTTTGGCTCTGTACATGCGCTCAAGCTCCTCTTGCAGAGTTTGATACCTCTCTCGCTTCTCCCCCTCTTTGATCACAACTCGAACATCAATGGAACTGCAACATCAATGAGCGTCCAGGTTCTCTCACGCTTATCGTGGATGGTTTATTATGCTTGATTCGGCGTTTCGTTGGCAAAACCGTGTTTCAGTACAGAACAACATTGCCATCGCCCACTGGCATCACATTCTCTGGGGTGTGCTCGAACCAGTTCTCTCCTACCTCCACTCCAAACCTTCGGCACAACTCCCAATGCACTCTGTGTGCAATTTGATCGTGTGTGGCAATATACTGGCCTTTGGCCAGTACTTTGCACCCAGCTGCAATGTGCATAGCATCTTCATCTTTCAATCCACATAAGCGGCATGGAGGAGAGATTTGTTCGTGGTACCTTTTATATATAGTATTAGTATTAGAGCCATAGACTCCTCTCAGTTGTGATGTTCTACAAAAATGATACCTTTGAATTCAACTCAGCAGAGGTGTTTAATGGTGGCAGAAAACAAATTTTGGGGAAGGAAATAAAAAGGGGTGGAGGTAAAACAGGAACGTGCCAAAACTCATGCATCTTGTTTTCTTTTTCATTTTTCAAATTGAAAACGAGGCTTACAGGCAGTCTAACCCCTAAAGCAGTTGTGGATTTGGATACTTGAGATTGATTGTGATACTTTAGCGGAAGGATTGGATATTTTGAGGTAACTTTTTAACCAGTTTTATATTAAGGCGTATAGATATAAAATATATATGTTAGGCAAAGTTGTCAGGCTACCTTTGCTATTTTTAATTTAAAGAATTCAACTCAGCCAAATGCTGCATAATGTCCAACATATTCATTGCCAATCTCCATTGTGCAATGAATTAGTTCAAATCAAGACTAACGTACTTTCTATTCTTTGTGCTTTAAGGTTAACCATATGAAAGTTGACTTTTTTTAATGGTTGTATTATTCTAAACTTTACACTGGCTGATTGACTATGGCCAGTATTGATATTTTGGCGTCAAGTTGGATGACAAGGAGCGGAGTTGTTGTTTTTGTTTGAGTTCGTTGTCAGTTATTTGGACAAGAAGCTCAAGTCTGCCATTGCTACAAGTATTGTTATGGCACAGAACATTACAAGTTTATTCTTGAGATTGACACAACCTGTCAGCATAACATAAATGGTTAATGAATTGATTGTAGGGAGAGGAAGAGGGGTATTTGTGTTGTGAATTTGGAATCCATCGGATCTTGATCAGGCATAGACTTGTAGCATCGCATGGAATGAAATTACTAAATAAATCAAATGGGAAACGAGTTTTCATGATTCTTTTCAACAAAACATATAGAAATTTCCATTTCTAATTTTTCCTTCTGACTTTTGAGCTTTATTTATTTTGAAAGGTTTGTAAGAAACTCAGTAGGCCCTATTAAAGAAGATGAATTAGCGTGTAACATGGCATTAATAATCATTTGAATTAACAGTGTTGATTACACTGTATTAAAAATACCAATATTAAGTATGTTGTACTTAAAATGGTTCTCATGATCAAAAGGCACAACTAGATATGAAGGTAGGTATGTTCATCCACCAGCCAGTTTATTTCTTTTTTTTAACTTGTCATGATAAAGCAGGGCTATCACTTAATGTCATAAGAGACTAAATGTATGTTTAGATATATTATGACACACCTCAGTTTCCTGCTTGAAATAGAAGTCGATTTTCATACTTTTCCAATCCTCAATTGTCTGCTATTTTTAAACTTCTCATTAGTTAAAGTCAAGTTGGTTGTCCACTTGCACAAGTATGTGTGTCAGCACAGATGCTTTACAAATTCAAGCTGTCTTTTACTGATTGGCCAGATCAGTATCCTTTCTAAACCTGCTTTATTTAAAACCTCTTAGTTACACTTCTTTTCATTACAGGATATTCTCAACATTCTTCTTATAAACTACATATCTGCTTCCTCTAGGAAACATAGTGTGTTTGAGGATATTTTCCAGCATTTGCTTCCGTACATCAGTACAGATCATAAGGAGCACTTAAGCACTGTGAGTTTTGTTGAGATTGAAATTTTCCAGTTCTTGAAAAGCATGCTCATGTTAGTAAAATAACTTTAGTAAACTGCTGAGCTGCAATTGCAACTCAACACTTTATTTCCCTTCCTCAGTCACCATTTGATGTTATAGTTCCAACTGGTTTGATTTGATTCTTTGACACAGTCATACATTCTTTCATATTCACATTTAATGACAGTCCTATATTTTCACAGTACTGTTTTACAATATCAAGGAGAACTTAAAAATCTGCATACTTGAGGTTTATATTTTCTCCGTTCAGTTTTACTCCAGATTTATTGTCAAAAGAATCATCTTACTAAACAGCTTAAATAAGTTTTGTGAAATTATGCATCCTTTTTTACACCCCTTTCTTTGCTTTCAGTGTGTGTGGGTGCTTTTTTGCCCCAGCAAATATTGTGCACAATGTATGACCTTCCCTAATATACAACTTTGCAATATATCCCAAAAAGTGTTAGCTATATTTTATTGAATGCCTTGAAGTAGTTTAGGAAGCAAATATCCACATCTTTCTGTACTTCAATGCAGTGTGCTATTAACACTGAAGGAGTGAAAATAGCATTCTTTCTTCCCTTTCCTAGAAAATATCCTAACTGCAGTTTTAAAATTCTTGGTTGCAGACTCATCCTTTTTCTTTGCAGCACATGAAGGGGTATATCTGTGATGTGAACGCTTCTTCCTGGGATGGTTATTGGCTAAAGAGAAAGAGACAGGTCAAGAACTTGAATAAGCAACCACATCAGAGACATGTGTGGGTTAAAAATGGTTCAGGTGGAGATGACTCTTAAGTACTGAGACACTTAAAGACTGGTGTTAAGGGACACAGGTGCTTGAAAGTCAACCATTCTTGGTGGTGACTCATGAGACCAATGGACTTTGAAGCTGACATTCTGTAACATCAGGTGTTTTTGGTAAGGTGATGAAAATTGACTTTAACATATCTGCTGGTGCCTCTGCTGAGTCATTATTGAAGTTATACTTTCAAATTTACTTTTGAATAATTGGTTGACTGATGCAAATGCATAACTGATGCAAATGCATTGGTAAACAAGAAGAAGAAGAACAATAATAAATATAAACACAAGTTCACAGTCAAAATGTAAACATTGATCAGCTCTTTTCTTCCAATAAATCACTTGTCAAATCCAGGTTTGTTAGAGGGAAAAAATATTTCAATGCCCAAGGAACCCACAGTTACTGCAAAGGAATGTGTCAAATCAGTTTTCTGGTCATTATACTAGGCTCATGATCAGTATTTACTTTTCTGCCCCAGTGAGCAACTGGCAGTGTTTCAAACATTGGTGTGGAACCTCTGGGTGGGGCAACCTGTGACCTGGTGTAATCAGTGTATGTCATCATGGAAATTGATGGTTACTTTGTATTTTGGGTTATTTTACCTTTGTGATCCCATTTCTGATTGGACCTTGAATTACTGTATTGGTACCAGTGCCGAGTGGAATCAGCTCCCATACTTTTGTAGTGTAATTCTTCACCAGGAGATGGCTGCATTTACTAATTTCATTTTTCTGTTTCTTCTGCTGTCAGAACCCATTGTTTGTGCAGTTGGTAATGGAATGGGTGGGCAGGAACACTATCTTGAAGCTGTGTGATTAATAGATTCTGTGCTTAGTTTGATGCCTGCTAAGGTTGTACAGTGATGCCTTAATATAACTTGAATGGCTTTCTCATTGTTTAATTTTACATATACAGATCAATTTTTGTGGGTGATAGGCTATGCAGATTTCAAAGTTCCCTTTGCACCACCATTGATATTGTGGGTAGGCAGCAGATGACAGTTTGTGCTTGTCACCCCACATCTCAGTAATTGTTGGAAAGTTCTTACACAAATTAATGACTGCCATAACTGCCAGCTCCTTTAAAACACCAAACAAACATGTGTATGCCTAGCTCTATAACAAAGTGTACTCTTAAGGAATAAAATTAGGGATTATCAATACTGCCATGGTCTTGGTCAGTACATGGGTTTATAAGATGTTTATTGTCAGTGATAGCAGTAAGTTTTTCTATCCATTTAGCCATTTTGTTGAACACAGCACGAAACTGTTGATCTGTCACAGTGTTTTTTCACTTCAATTGCAACATTTTTAGGAATATTCTGGTAATTTTTACCTTTTAAGTAATTCCTTTTCTCCTTTCTTATTTTGTAAGAGATAAAAATGATAGAAGAACTTGTTGATCTTTTATCAAACATAAACTCACAACAGTAAAATGTTCCTCACAAGATTGACTGAAAGAATAATTCTTCTGGTTCAGGAACTCATACTTCTATTGCTTTGATAAGAAAATAAAATTTAATGATATAATAACAGTAACATTGTAACAAAATACAATAAGCAGCTGATGTAGTACAGTGTTTTAGTACTAGTGCAGTACAGCAGTACACCAGCACACCATGGTCAGGATTTCTGTATTTTTTGTTTGTGGCAGAGGCATTTCAAGTAATGGCTTGAGTCTTTCAGGGTCTGGTTTGATGCAGCCATGGGACACAGTGTAGCCCAGTAGATTTAGACTGTCTGTGGAGTATACACTTTTTGTTTCATTCAATTCCAGGTTAAGTTTCTCTGCCACTTTGAGGAATTTCTGCACACTCTCATCATGGTCTACTTGATTCATTCCGTATATGGTGACATCAAGATAGGCATGGGGACAATTTAATTTGTTTTTCAGAGATAATAT
>RDPX01000270.1:806849-841354 GCA_003991215.1 Morbakka virulenta
TACTACTACTACTACTACCAGTACTACTACTACTGCTACTATTAGTACTACTACTGCTACTACTACTAGTACTACTACTGCTGCTACTACTACTACTACTACTACTACTACTACTAATACTGCTATTACTACTATTACTACTAATACTACTACTACCATTACTACTACTGCTGCTGCTGCTACTACTACTACTACTATTACTACTATTACTACTAGTACTACTACTGCTAATGCTATATATTTTCATAATATTAAAAAAATACTTTTTATTTTTATTGATTAATTGATTAATTATTTCATTGATTACATTGATCTGTTTTCCTTTCTAAAATATAACACTGTGTTCTCATTTTTCTTCTAGAGTGTGAACAGACCTGTCCATTTAAAAGGTCAAAAGGATGTGATGCTTTACAAGTGTCTCATGGGTGCATCTTTGGTTGGCGTTGGTCTTGCACTTTACACTGTTGTCGACATTGCATTGGACAGAAAGAAGAAAAAGTAAAGCAACCAGATATGAAAGGTGTTCAATTAATTGATCACAAACACAAAGATGGATATGTTTACCTTTCTTTTTCTGTATGAAATAGGTATAGTTCTGCCGAATGCAAAAGTACGCATCTGCATGTACATATCTCCACAACACAGTACAAATGTATGTCTTCATTGTACATGATCAATATGGTTTAATTTTCTAAGTCTTAATTATTTATCTTTTTTGATTGATGATGAGTAGATGAGAGAAGTGGTAACAGAAAGAGTTGTTTTTTGATGTCTTTTGGTCTTCGAGTTTGTAGTAAATCTGTATAGTGCCTATGTTTCTTGTGGTAGTATTTTTAGAAACGTAGGTATTGTTAGGTATTTGGTATGGTATTAAAAATGTAGTTAAGTTTTGTTATTTCGATGCAGTACTAGTTAGGTGGAGTGTAGAATTCCATAACTTTTCAGGTTCACACCCTATCTTGAGAATAGGAGCTTTGACCGAACTCGGCATATTCTCCTGTAAAAAAATGGCATTTTTAAATTGTTTTTTAGATAAATTTGCATAAACTCTCTTTTTTGCTGCTGTCCGTTTTCAGGAGCCGCCACGGTGAACAGTGATTCGCAGGAATGTGCGATTGTGTTGATCCATGCCTTGCATTTTTTCTCTCACCCATATCAGCCTTGACTTGGCCAAACCAAAATCCAAGTATGGTTTGACGTGGCCATAACCAAAGGCCAAGGCACACAAGGCTTGGCCATTCAGTTCCTTTTAGAAGAAAACGCTTTTTAACGTGGAAAATACCAGCGTTGCTTATGGGTTAGAAATAATGCCACCAACATGTGTAATGGAAACACTATCGTTTGTACTAAAAATGCGTTTTTGAATGGTTTTAATCAGAAGGAAATTTTAGTAGAATTTGGTTAGTTATTGAATTCTTTTGTACAGAAAAGCGTAAATAACGTAACTGACGTTAATTTGAAAACTCTTTCTTACTTTAAGAAATGCAAAAACCAAATGTCAAGGAACATTCAAAGGACCATTACTTTGAAAATAGAGATTTAGTTGGCATATTATTTGATAATGGGTTAGGTATCTGTATCTTGAAGAAAGAAGTGTTGAATCAGAAATTAGAAACGTTAGTTGATCTACCACAGTTTGAGCAATTGGTTAAAAAAATAAATATAAAAGCAACCCCGTTTAAAAGAAGAAGAGGGAATAGGATCTCATTAAAAGCATAAGAAGTAGAGAAAACTTTGATGAGAAGCTTTTTAATCAACTAAAATTCACAAGGAAGGTATATCAATGAGACTGGTATTATCAATGCCAGCGTACATAAGATAGCGAAGCAGGTCATTGAATGGCTACCAGTGGTCGACCAATGTTGCATCAACTCGTCAACAAAGGTAGTATCTGATCAAAGAAGGGCATACATCTGGATGAAGATGAAAAAATGCGAGCTTTAATGTATTGTTGTACACTAAGTACCAGTCAAAGAGGAAATAGAGGGTTCGAATCAAGATGAGTGGTTCAAAACGTAAAATTGTTATTAAAAGAACGTTTATTTCGGTCTATAGTTCTTTCGCTGGCACTCGACAGGACCAAAGGCGGCAGAACAAGAAAGCTGAAAGCAAGTGGATTTTTAATTCAATTCTGAAATTTTAAGACGCGATCCAGGAAGCCGGTCAGTGTTTAGTTGGGCTGAGGAAAGTCTATGACTAAAAATTTAGTGACTGGTTGTCTAAAGAAATTGTGTAACGGTAAACAAATTCTTTTTGTTTGAACAGAGGTGGTGACAATTGAAATGAGTTGCTACATGTTCTTAAATGAAAGATAGGCCTAGCTCGGGCAATTATTTTGGCCTGATTTATCTCAAATTTTTCACTCTATTTGCTGTTTGGCAACAAATGTTGTGCTACAGCAGAATCAGAATTCACACTATTGCTTGTACATTGCCATTGTCTTTTTTGGTTAAACTCTACAAACATAATATTTTTGTCTAGAAACACTAACCACTTGCTGTTTTATTCTATCCACCAGCCTTACGAAGGTATGGCCAACGTACCTGGCATCACACCAGCACTTCAACTCATACACAACCATGCTTAAAATTTTTGGTAGGCAAGACATCCATTGTAGATGAAGAAATAATTTTTCGCGAAGTGAAAGTAACTAGGTGCTTTAACACGATAATGTTTAGAAACTCCCCTGGTAATTTTNATGTTGTGCTACAGCAGAATCAGAATTCACACTATTGCTTGTACATTGCCATTGTCTTTTTTGGTTAAACTATACAAACATAATATTTTTGTCTAGAAACACTAACCACTTGCTGTTTTATTCTATCCACCAGCCTTACGAAGGTATGGCCAACGTACCTGGCATCACACCAGCACTTCAACTCATACACAACCATGCTTAAAATTTTTGGTAGGCAAGACATCCATTGTAGATGAAGAAATAATTTTTCGCGAAGTGAAAGTAACTAGGTGCTTTAACACGATAATGTTTAGAAACTCCCCTGGTAATTTTGATTTAAAATTTATTAGAAACCAGTCCTATCCTGTATAGTTTGTTGTAGGGCACCCATGATGGCCCTGTTTAACAGGGTCTTCGTAAAGATATGATTTGTACCGAATTACTTTCCCTAGAAATCGTTAAGATAACCATTTCTCAATTTGCTTCATTTTATTTATTTATTTTGAAAATTTCTCAAGAGAGCAGATAACGATATGAGTTTTTGTGGAAGTGAAAGAGCGCCCCTCTTACGTATTGCCTAGTGAAGGTCGCTTTTCGAAACCGACGTTCACTGGGCTGTATGATTCAAATAAAGAATGTATAGTTTGACTAAGCTGTGTGAAAATGTCAAGTTTAGATAATATGGAATACAGACAACAGAGATTTTGTTATGCCAAGTGCTTAAAAGAATCTATTCTGGAAGGTAATTGTGCTAAATAGTCATTTAATTACAAGACTTATGTGTAGTTCCTCCTGAAATCTACTTTTATGAAGTACCATGCTGTTAAGAACAAGATTAATCAACGTTTTTCTATGAAATGGTCAGTTGTTTTTGGAAAACAACAGCAGAAATGGTGTGAACCTTCGTTGTGCAAAAACGGTCAACCCCGTGGTTTGAATGATAATCCCAATCAGATTACAAATCTGTCTGTTGGCTCAGTGTTGAAATCAGTCATGCACATAGTTAAGCTGCTAATGAAGTATAGTCTACCTAGTACATCCAAGATCAATAAAATAATACAAACTCTTGAGTGTTTATGGAACCAAATGAAATGCTTCGTATCTTTAAATAAGACTAGATAATTAGATTGAAAGCCAACTCTTTACTGTTATTTGCATACATACCCCTAGACTTGTATCTCAGACTGTATTTGAGCGATAAGAAGAGCATTATACTCATCTAAGAGATCAGAAAAGTGTTGTTGTTTTGAACTCAGACAAAGGAATACGGATTGGAAATATCATTAAAAAGAAAGCTTTCTTCAATTACTTTTTGTCCTGCATAACTTCAAAAGGGTAACAGCAGACGCCGCAGATATAAACTTAAGCTCATATCACTCTATCAAGTGTTGTACCCCAAACTTGTAATATCTCCCCTAATTCACAATAAACTCTGACCCAATCTAGAATAGATACCAACTCGTGCAAGATCAGTTGAAGCACCTTTTTTATTCAAAATTGGGGTAACTTTAATTACAAGTTGGGGCAGCTATTTTATTACAAATTAGGGCACAACACCAACGTCCTATTGGAGAAAATGGTTAATACCGTCCTTGATCACATTTACTAAAAAAACCCTGATGTTATGTAAGCTTGTTGAGAACAAGTCAATTAAACTATTCTTTGAAGGATGTCTCAAAACAGTATTGTTAATGAATGAAAAACTTTTCAAAGAGAAAGCGTGTAGATTTGATCGTCTGTTTATTCAATTACTTAGCGAGAATGATACAAACAATATTTTCTCTTGACTACGTGAATGACATGCCAGCATCGAACAATCATAAAATATTCTTCGAGTCCAAAATGCTTTAAATTTTTTTTCCATCCATATCTATTCACTGACAGTTTTGAAAATCTCTTGGAACATTTCCAAGGGAACAGAATTTATAACGAGTTAAATATCGATTTTTTTCAAGATTGCATTTCAATCATATCAGGATTAATTCCCTAACAACATCAATAAGATGACGTAAAGCAGATTTAAACAAAGATTACAAGAAAATCATAATCATAATCATGCCAACAGAAATTATTTAGTGAAAACATCTTTTTCTATTTTGTAGTGTACCTAGCATCATTAGGTCTGAAATAGGAAAGGCGACCCTTTTAAAGAGGTCAGAAGATGTTGACAAGTGCAAACATAAAATTGTTTTCAAATCATTCTCTCTTTTTAAAACAAGTAACTGCAACACTCCTCAGAATTAGGGAAATATGAACTACAGACTCAAGCGACTCCTTATCAGACTGAGATAGCTCCCATCGGCTGGGTTTTTGAAACTAATTTTTTACACTTCTTTTCCTCTGGTACGCTTTCTTAAACCCATGATATTGTTCAGAACAAAACGAATCCTTTGCAGAGAAGAGAGAAGAGAGTTATTTTGTACCATTCAGTCTTTATCTTGCCTACAAATTTTGCTTCAGTATTGGTCTTTCTTGCTTTTAGGACAAGCTTATTGGAAAAGAGAACCTTTATTGTACACAGTGTATACATATGACTTTTGAATGATTTATACTCCAGGTTCACTTCTCCCATCGTCAGGCTCCAGGTGCTGACGATGGGAGAAGTATCTCTCGAACTGTAGCTCATAAAAACCTTACGACTCACGACATGATAAATATCTAAGTCTTTGTCTTTGGTGATTTCAATGCTCATCATGTCCTGGTTGAGTCATTGTAACAGAACTGATAGACCTGGAGAAATTACTTACTATTTCAACCTTGCCTATGGAGTTAGATTTCCTGGGTCAGAATCAAGAGAACCTGCCTCTTTTAGATCTCTTATTGACCTTTTTTTATTTATTGTAAAGTCTATCTTTACCTCCTGTTGGATCTTCTGATTATACTGTTATCACTGTAGATTTTCAGGCAAATGTTCTTGTTGACAAGTCACATTATCATAAGATTTTGAAGTTTGTTCAGCCTGACGGTGATGTACAAGTTCTTGGTAATACAGTATCTGTTTGAATTCAGTCTTGAGCAAATTTGTTTCTTCTGTTGCAACTGAAGTCCTCCTGGAAGGTTTCTAATCTTGTTCCTATTTTCAGTGATGCAGTCGATCCACCTGAGCCAGGAAAATGTCACCCTGTGAGTTGTTTTTCTGCCATTAGAAAGTTTTAACAATACCCTGGTGGAATTCTTACAGCACCTAGATCTGACTTGATCGCTAAAACAGATCGAGAAGATCTCATTCCCCTAGTGAACTTCTAATTGAAATAAAAAAAACCGTATCGGTAGGTTTATGGGTAAGTATGGTGAAGGAACTGCTATAGCTCTAGTTATTTCGAAGGCATTTGATAAGGTGTGGCACATTGGCTTGTTTCATAGCTTTCTGGATATGTGACTTGTGGAAACGTCTTTGGTATAATTCAGTTCTTCCTCTTAGATCTTCAAATGTACGTCACACTTAATCGAATTATTTTTGTTTAATCGTCCTTTAATGATGGCTTTTCTCGAGGTTATATTCTTGATCCATCTCTTCCAGTTTTACATCAATAATTAATCTTTCTGGTAATGTGATACAGTTCAACAATGTCCATCCTGATGACACTGCCCTGTATTCTGATAGTGGCCACAAGGCAATTCAGCAAAAAGAAGTCACACTTAAGGAAGATTTTATTTAACTTGGACCCTTTCAGAGAACTGTTCTCGCCACAATTTATCTTGTCTTTCCAAGAAGAGCTTGAAAGTAATTGTTATCAGGTAATCTTTTGATGCCCAAACAGTTCATGAGGGGGAGGGATCTACCTTCAGGGATCTATTCTTGGTCCCACACTGTTTCTCATCTTTATTAACGATTTAACTTATGCAATTCTGAAGTCGATTGTTGACACATATGCGGATGGTGCTATCGCCTGTAAATGCACTTTACAATGAGACTTTCTTTATATCTTTCTGCTGACTTGAAATTTTCACAATTAGGGAGAAAACATGGCTTGTTACATCCAATCCATTCAAAACTAATCTTGTTCCTGTCCGTCATTTACAATCCTACTGAATGACCCAGTATACCTTTGATCTCAAAAAAAACCCCACCAGACCACTGAAGAAAAAATGTTGACATTTTACAGCTGGTGCACCAACTATGTTTGACAGCCTTGACAAGTAGAAAAATCACCCAAGCAGATTAATTGTTAATTACCTCTGCTTTACTCTGCAGTCTCTTTCTCACAGATAGAACATTGCCTTATTATCTCTCTTATATTGCACTTTCAGAAAACCTATTCTGACGAGCTTGCTTCGCTCGTTTTTTTTCCTCTATAAAATTTCGCAGATTAGACATGATTGACCAAATTAATAATTTCGTTCTGTCTGGATTTTACATCTGGCGGAAAATTTGACTCTAAAGTGAATTAGTCTTACATACAAGGGTGAAATAAAGAGACATTTTCAAGGAAAAAAGATTCCTAAAAATACTTAAAAGGAATTAGTTCAAGAGGCTCAAATTGAAGAAAGATAAAGCAGAAGGCTTGAAAGATTTTATTGCAAAGCAAGCAATTGCAGCTGAAAAATACATGATTTGTCAAAAAATTAGAATAAACTAAATGGGATCACCTGTCACTTTGAATTGTACCAAATGCAGCTTGGAATGTTTATCAATGATGCTCCTCTTAAGCCACTGAAAAAACCGTTCTAAAAATGACATTTCAAAGTTTTGTTTTTAGTTGGGCAGAGAAATCTGTTTTTATACTGAATAACGAACGTATTTGAACTGCGTACTGAACAAGCAACTTGCACTGTAGCCAATATTGAAGTACGTTGACTTTGAGGATGATGAAATGAAACCACTCAGTGTTGGTGTTAAAAGGATTTTTGGTTGTTCAATGTCTATCTTCGCTTTTTCCACGCCACACCCATACACACGCATACTTAAAACAACGAGGGATAAAGAGCAAAGAGAAAACTGATCAAAACAAAACCATCAAAACAAAAACCCACCCACGCCAAAACAACTAAATACACAGAAAAAGGTTATTTTGTATTTTAGGTATTGACCTCTGAAAATATTTTGCAATGGTTTGGCTATGATAATTCTTAAGATATCTGCGTTTCCCTGTTTGTGTCCAGGAGTGAGATGTTTCAATTCCAGTTGAATGCTCCATCCTGAAAATTCTTTATCAATATCGTATCCAGCGACCTTTATCACAATGTCAATATACTAATGAAAAATGCAAGTTGACTTCTATCAACCTTGTCTACATTGTCTCCAGTTTTTCTTTCGTTCCTATGATTGATGCGACTCTTCTTTGGTACACCTTGTGCAAGGTTGCGAACAAACGTGACACATCTGTTCTTAAATTCATCACGGGAAATTGCGAGGAATATGGTCATAAGGAGCTGTAAGGTCAATATATATAAAATCAGTATATCATATTTGTCAATGACAGATTTTAATACAAGTATCGGATCAATAGTTTAACGATTTCCTACAAAACCAAATTGTGCATCACTGATGTTCTAATTAACCATCTAAATTAAAGCTTTGTAAAAGAGTGTTTGTCCTTTGGTGTTTTCCCATTTCACTACTTCCGAGTGCAGAGCCTTCGATCTATCTTGTTAATTGAGAGAGGGAAGTCAGCAACGAGAAAGCTTGTGAAATAGTGAACAAAAGTTCTGACCAGAGGTTGACACGACGACAGTGCTAAGATTTAGGAGCAAAAGAGGATAAACATCAAACATCACAAAAGGAATACACACTCCGTTCAGAAAATTTAAATACCTGTTTCAAAATAACATAATTGGAACAAGAACCATAAAATATATTTCCATTTGTAATCCTATTTCCCTATGAAACGTATTAGCTTGTCGCTTTCACATTTGCATATTAGTTTTAACAGCTTGTCTTTTGTTTCTTCCAGGTACGTTTCTAAGCCCACTGTGCTTGTTTTGTGATAGAGTCATCCCTCTTCCTCCTTCCTTTCTTGCTGGATATATCCTTTCTGCATTTTTTAGGACGATTCATTTTGTGCATTGTGTTAATGGCAGTGATTTTATTGGATGACTTCAGTTCACTTTTCAGAATCATCTTAATTCTTCGATATTTAGACTAGTTCACATGTTATACACATCTCATCTTTTCAATTTATTCAAGCGTTTGTTCCAGTTCTGCTGAAGAAATTAGCGGCTGTACTACACCAACTACTGTTTGTAGTAAGTTCCACATTGATGTAAAATATGTGGACAGACAACGCGGCACAGTACAATAAAGTAAATATGCATTTGGTGCCTCCTCCCACAGGCTTTTCCCGCTAGAAGCAGGATTTTTTTAACTGCAACTAACTCTGAAATAAAATCACATTTCCCTTGTCAAACCATAAAATCCATTAATAGTTCAAACGCCAGCAAAAAACATACCGGGTGCAGTTGTATCTCAAAATTGGTACGATACCACATATTGCTACTAACGCAGAAAATGGTTTGTTAGACGTGAACTGGCCCAGTAAGGTCGTCAAAACACCACTTCCCTATGTGGATATGTACCCAGAGGATCTCTAGCCATTTTGGTGTGAAAGTATTCCTTTCTGTTTGCTTATAGACTCGTTTCGACAGGAAGCTTCAAGTTTCGTGCGTATCTGCCGGAGACCTTGCCACAAGAGATAGTTAATGTTTTAGTACATGACTGGTTCGGGCACCAAGACGTATTTTACGGGTATTTGTGAAGCTCACGTATTTAGTATGTAAAATATATAAACATTTTTAATGCAGTTATTTTCCTTACGTACGTACATGTTTGAGCTACATCCTCAGCAGACGTCACAATGAACTTTCAGTATCGCTGCATTTCTAATTGGCGGTCGAAAAATAGGGCAAGGGCAGGAGGCTTGTATGAAAAAGTATGGAAAATCAACTGAATTTCTTGACAGAGTTGTTGATAATTAACGATATTCATTAGGAATTCTGGTTCACTCCATGGTGCAAGACGTGTCATTTTGTTTGCGTCTTGTATCAAGTATTGTAAGTAATTCCCGGTCAATTTGAACACAAACGAGTCTATTCTATATTGGTTTACTCCATATCAGCAGGAAGGACAGATGTTCAATTCTATTTCCTTATCCAATTATACCCCCCCCCCTCCCTCAGATAACAACTACCTATCGGATGAAGATGCTCTTCCCCGACAGCGATAGATCTACAGTAGCACTGAGGAATTCGTGGCATAAGAGTAGGGTTGTATGAGTGGCAATACTAATCACTGGCATTAGCAGTGACAACTTTAGACAGTTGACAAGCATAGAGTAGAACATTGGCTTCTTTCAATTTATCTGCATTACAATGTGAACATTTTCAATATATTTACATATCCAAACAAACATTTAACTACCACATTCATTAATGTTCCTTGCGTAAAACAGAAAAAAATAACTGATTGGGAACACTGTAGATCGAGGTTTATCCACAGAACGGAAGGGAATATGTTAACGCAATTTAAAAGAAAAATACCATCAACATTCACAACTTTCTTTCCTTTTCGTTGATATAATAAATTTGAGTCTATAGCAGACAAGCAAATTTACGCTCTTGCATTTCCGACAACACTCATACAAATGCAACTGAAAATGGAGAAATCGAAATATATTAATTTGGTTGCTTATTTCCTGAGTAAAAATAGTTTAGCTCCAGAACATTTTAAGGCTCCTGGATGGCGTATATTATTACAGTGTAATTTTTAATAATAACTGCAGAAAGATATGTTTCCTGAAAAACTGCTATTGGAAAGAACCATAGCAACAAACAATCTTTCTATCCTACCGGTTTTTTCTTCTGCGGGGGTCATGTTAATAAGTGTATCGAAATAGTCTCACCTTGATGTCGAGTAGCGCGAAGGTGCTTCCGAATGATTAGAATAAACCAATTAAATATTACATCTGAATATTTCTTGCCTTCCTTGCATATTACACTGCGTTTTAACCGTGTGCTTCAACTGGGTAATGGGTTTGCAATAAATGAAACTAGAGCTTGGGGGTATAAATAGATTAAGTTTGCCATTTTGTCCACAATATCCATCCCAACGTGGGACATCTTAAAGAAAATCTTGCTAAAACATTCACTATGATACTGCCACCAGTGAATATCTACACAGGTCAACAGTTTAAGTGCTTTGAGAAAACGAGCATTTAAAACAAACGGACAAACAGGAAACCCCTATCGTAGAGAACGTTTTAAATCACGCTGTGGCTTTTTTCATATATTTAATTAATTTTTACATTAATTCGCATACATAAAAAGCAATTTACATGTGTTTAAAAAAAAAAGCCATACACACATTCCATTAAAATTGGTAATCGAATACAAATTTCAACCAAGTTAGACTCGTTTTTCGAAACCACTATTTACTTACAATATAGTATTAATCACTCTTTAATCGGAAAGAAACATCGTTCAAATTACATCAATGCGCTATGGCGGAGTGCCATCGGCAAATGAATCACCAAAACTATCCCAAATAACCCGTCTACTTGACCATGGAATACTAGGGAAGGATTCCAACTCTGCTTTGCTATTTGCTGGGCGAAGAAAGATGAGAAATGACTCCCAAACGATATGGTGCGCAATTTTCGTGAATGGGGCCCATGAGAAAAGCAAGTGAAGGTAGTCATCGAAGCCGCAGTTTGCAATTTGCAACGTGATTAATTTCTTAACTTCCTAATTGGTTATGAATTGGTCGACGTTTACAGTATTTCTTTCAACCCGACTCAAGGGACAATAAAAATATCGTTGGGTAGAAAAAATTAAAAGCCTTAATTGTATCACTAGCTGGTTTCCATTTAAAAGTAATAAACTTCTTTCTTGTGAATATTATTTTTATTAATCATAACTTGTGAACTGAGCAAAATGTTATTGGGAAACCACCACGTTACTGTTTGGGAACCACGAGAGTAACAACAGATAGGACTTTCTTATTACATGTTTGTGCACCATCTTATCTACGCGAAAATAAAGAATAAGAAGATGCAAGTTATGAAAACGAACACAACTGAAATGGTTAAAAAAAGGAGCAACTTTGGCAAAGAGATTCCTTCACTTTAACAACAAAACCCATTCATTCAAATTCTGTTATAAATTGCCATTTTTAAACAATTATACTTTGCAATATTAAAAATACATAGCACACACAAAACACACACAGATGTGCGTATATATATATCCATCTGCAGGGTAAATAACGATAACGTTATGGAAGGGTTTTCGGCAGTTTTACCCAAAAGCGAAGGGCGGGGGAAATACACATGGCGTCGCATTATATTATATTATCTTACAATTGTTCTCCGATACAAGCAAATGAATATCGGGGGTATTCTGTATTTTATGCACTTTGGAAATATACTAAAAACTACACTTACTGTATGCTGTGGAAATGTATATTAGTTACAATGAATCATTTTACTACTTTTTAACATACTGAGCAATTCGTCAAATAATACTTCTCAGTGTAAGCTTACAATATTTTCGTAACAAATCTATTAAGAAAAATATTTACGTGAAGCAAAAAATCAATCGTTCTAGTTTTCACGCTTTTTATATTTAATTCGAAATCAATACCAAATTCTGTGGTATCGTTTTTAGTATTGTCAAGGGATAGGGTTATTTTTATGAAATTAATTCAACTTCCTGACCTGAAATAGAATCTTGATAACTCTGGTGAAGATGACACAACCTGCAAAACAATGTAAATATTTGAACCCTAAATTAATGAAAGGAGCTAAGAAATGTACTGAATGATTCTTCTGGGGGTGGAGGTGGTGGTGGTGATGGTAGTGGCGGCGAAGACCTTCCGTTAGCCTCATCAGCAGGCTCGTCATGGTCGAATGGTGGAGGGTCATCCGGTGGGGGCGGAAATGAAGGTGACGGAGGTCCAGTACTTCGCGGACTTCCTGGTTTTGTCCACACTGGAGGTGGTGGTGGTGGCATGAAATCTACTTCATGTTTGCTTTGTCGTGGCGGCGGAGGAGGTGGTTTAGGTTTAGCGTTCTGGGGTGGCGGTGGTGGCGGTGGTGGCGGCGGTGCTGCTGCTGCTGCTGCTGTAGGTGCAGTCACAACTGGAACTTGTGGAGTGGTAACAGCATCTTCAATAAAACCAGAATCAGCATTACTTTTGCCATTCTCCCTTCCTCTGGCAACTGAGTTATGGCGTGCAGTTGTCACCTCATCTAGATTTATTGAGTTGTCTTCATGTAAGTAGGTAGAGCTTGCTTTATTTTGTACGTCAAATGTGACAGGCTCCGGTTTGGGTGACATTAACCTGTCTGGAGTCGGTGTCCTTGGCGAATCCGGGCAGGAATTCAGTTCTACCTGAAAGATACAGAGAAAGAAAAAAATTTAATACACTATAGATTCGGTAGGGATTACGAGCAGAAAAGAAAAATTGTACCATCTTTCGCAATGTTACTTTATGTACACACCTTAAATTATCCTCTCTTGGTGACTGGCCTCATGTGTCAGTCGTTTTAGACACTGGATCATGAATTAAACAAGCCAGGTAAGGCAAACATATACCGTGGCATATTGCCTAAGGTCTTTTACGTGTTCAATCGGGTCAAAGAATGCTAAGAAATACAAATGACAGAAAAAGAGTGGCTACCAAGAAAAGGGGCAAAAATCCCCGTACATTTTTCATCACAGTTCTTCAATAAAAACCTTGTGGCAAATTCCAGTATATTCCAATACATTTATTTATACCACATAAAGTAAATTCACACTGGTTTTAACTATGGGCTGCTTCTACTCATTTTATACCCCGATCTCCTTCCAAATGCATTAAAATAATGAAAGAAATGCCACAACCCCCCCCCCCTACAAACCCCATAACCCCATAAAAACTCAATGGAAGTAATTTGAAAATCTCAGTACATCTTTACTTCAGTACATCCCAGTACCAACAGTCACGTGATAAAATGACAGTTGCATTTCATGCGATTTGTTTTTCTCGATGTCTTCATCTTTCCTCCAGTTGACCTTCGTAATATTTTTATGAATGCAGTTTCTTTTCTCTTTAGCTTCTGAGTGCTTCCCTCCATCACAAGATGAGCTCAACTCTTATCTTCTGTCCTAATCCTTTCCTTTCTTTTCCTCATAGTTCATCCACTTATCCCTTTATGGTTCTTAGCCATAAAAACCACCTAACAAAAAACCTTACCCTCATGCCCCCGTGCCAAAACAATGCCCTTGTGAGATACTTTGCATGAGCGGCATTACTCACTGCGTCATCTTTGCATAAGTCAGGAGGTAAGATAGAGTAAAACAGTATGGCAATATTTACCTTGACATCTTCCACACCTCGTTTCCAGGCTTCAGAAAAAAGGTTACCTATATTTGAAGCCGTCATCCTAGGTGCATTGGTTACGGATGGCCGTTTACCTAAAAACGATTTAAAGATTTCATTAATTGTTTTGTTTTGTTTGTTTTGTGAAAACTCAAACATAAAGACAAGATAGCATATACTTAAGATATATTGCAGAGCATACAACATAACAACTCTTGGTCTATCTCATAACCTCCAACATTATTGTGGCTATTAAAATATACTCTGTATTCAAATGTTGTCAATTTAGCATCAGGTTTATTTCATTTCTATTAGCTACTACAAAAAAAAATGTTACCTCACAAAATTAGCAAATAACAACTGGGCAAAGAAAAGGAGATACTTGGTGACCACGGAGTAAATTGTAGTAAAACACATCACTTCTTATCGTTCTTATACTTAAATAAATTGTATCAACACGTGGAGAGCTTGATCACCATCTCCTGTTTCAAGCTACAATAAATAAATAAATAAACAAACAAACAAACAAACAAACAAACAAACTGTAACACCCATCGGTACCAATATCAAATGGTCAGCACGCATACTTGGACATGGGGTACATGAAAACTTCAAAATAGTAGTTATGTATTCATCGGGTGTCAGCATCTTGCTGGCGGCAGAGGGTGGCTCACGCTGCTGTACAAAATTATTTTTTGTTTTCAAAATTAATTTGACAATCACTCGACATAAGCGACGAAGCGGAAAGAGTAGAGAAAGTCAATTCAATTCACTACCTGGATGTAACTTGCAGTCAGACAGAAAATATAACTGTACACTACATTGCTCTGTGACAAGGAAGCGTGACTTACCAGTGTTCCTTCCGAGTACTTTTGATTTTTCATTTGCACGTCTTGATAAAGTGCTGTTACTACTCTGTTATGCAATGTGAAAAGAAAAATCAAATCAATTTACTACAGAATATAGAAGCACAAAACAAATTAGAAGTGTAATTTTTGTCGATAACGCAAAAAACATGGTTATGTATGTAAAAAACAGTCCATCCATCCACCTATCCATCCATGTATATATGTATGTATGTATGTATGTATGTATGTATGTATGTATGTATGTATGTATGTATGTATGTATGTACTTACGTATGTATGTATCTCTATGTATCTCTGTTTATCTATCTAGCCATCCATCTACCAGTATCAAAGTAATTATTAGCTATCGACAGTGCTCAATAATGTAAGAATATTAGAGGTATCATATGGTGGACGACAAAAAAATTAACGAAAGTTTTGTTGATTTTTTTGTCGTCCACCATATCCATCAATCCGGGTATGTTTAAACAATACCCATACAAATATTCGGTTTAAGTAGTTGAATTGCATGCTTTCTACAGTAGATTGATTATTCTGTTGAGAAGTCTGAGCCAAACGTTCTCCTGTGCCATTGTTTTATCGAGTCACTCGTCTGCCAGATTATTTTCTATTTAATACTTATTTACCTTTAGTGGTTTTCTTGGATTTCCTTCAGTATTATTTACATACCGACTGG
The DNA here is from genome assembly GCA_003991215.1 of Morbakka virulenta. NCBI lineage: Eukaryota > Metazoa > Cnidaria > Cubozoa > Carybdeida > Carukiidae > Morbakka > Morbakka virulenta. The sequence continues at coordinate 822,368 of RDPX01000270.1, forward strand.
GTCAAGAGTACAATTCTTTGGTACCAATTAAAATACTTAAATAAATGAAATATGAGTTGTCATGGATGAATTTTTTAGTTTCTATAAACAGTAGTGGATAGTAATGGCCTCGGCGACACGCGTATATCCGCAGGGTCTTTTAAACGATAACATTCTGAAATCTAATTCCTGTTACTTAAACTAGTAATACTTGTTCACACATTGAATATTTTATAAAATCAGATTTATATACAACTAACCATTTTGCAAGGGAGCTCAAGAAGGAGTAGGTGTTAAGCGTGTGCATGGCAAGGAACTCAAACAGACGAGTTCTGCTACATGGGGTCAGTGATTGAACAGGGAGAATGAGGTCATAAGGAAGTAAGAGCAAGAGTGAGGGGCACTTGAGCTCAGAAGGAGGTAAGCGGAGTAATGTGTGGGAAAAAAATGACTTTGAAGATCAAGGCAAAAATATATGGAAGTGTTATACGACCTGTCTTACTCTCAGAGAGCATCCCACTGAGACGCAGATGGTGAGGTGGATCGCTGGAATCTCCTTGCATGTGCACTGAACGAATGAAGATATAAGGAAATTTATGACAGTAGTCAAGATCACGAACAAGACTAGAAAAGCTAGGTTGCGATGGTATGGGTATGTGATGAAAAGACAGAAAGACGATCCAATGAACACCTCAGAGAAACCTGGGAAGTACGAGTTACGGGGGGGGGGGGGGGGGGAAGCAGAGAAAGACAGAAAGTGACAATCAGAGATGCGATCAAGCAAGCCAAGCGGGAAGTAGGAGCTTGGGAAGAGGAATGGAAGGTCAGAGCGAGATGGCGAAGGCGCTGTTCAGTGGGTGACCCAACAAGAAGATGGATCAAGGCCGAAGATGAGAAAGAAGAACTTTCCTGCAAAGTCAATGCGTGTCTGTATTTATTACTCTGTCTGGCCTCTCTTCTTAAAAACGTATTTATTTAAATCAAGTTTGTGTCAGACCATCGTTTGTTTATTTAACTTAATTAAGCATCGGTTTCAATACTGATAGAAAATAAACCAGCCAAATTTACGAAACATTGTTTACAACATTACTGCATGCAAAAAAAAACAACAAAAAAAAAAAACTAACCCTAACCCCCAAAAAACTATTAACAGCCATTGTCAGACGGCTTATCAGTTCATCGACCTTAAAAAGTAATCCTACAAAATAGATGCAGAGCTAAAATTAGGTTGTAATCTAATATTCTTAGCTAATGCTATGTATCTTCTGCTATCAGACCAATGTTGATTATTCTTTAAATTTATGTACAAATGAAGGTGGTTGCATCATTTACTTTCAATTTTATTGCTAACATCCCATCTTACGGCCAATTTCAATAATCTACACCTCTATAAAAAAAACCCCCTCAGACAAGTAAAAACACCGCTGGCTGGAAACTAAAAAAAAGAGCTAGAATAACTCGTACCAAAGACCCACTGTCCGAAGCTGACATGGCATCGAAATCTCTCGAGTCGCTTGTTGTGGTGAATGAAGTTGCTGTTGAAACTGAATTGCTTCTATTTCCAAGTCCATTTAACATCAAGGCTCTTTCCACTTCATCTTGTGTCCTCAAATAGTCTGCATAAAGCTGGTAACCATACTACCAAAGAAAACGCAAATCATCTATACAATAATGTAACTATTTCACAATTGAAACAAACAATTGCAGACAAATTTTATTGATCAACTACCCTTTTCTCACTACTCCCCTCTAAAAAAATTAAAGAGGAAAAGAATGTATATGTACAATCATAAATATACGAATATAAAATAGAAAGGCATGGTTGACACAAGATCTGGTGAAGGAGAAGCACCGATTGCTCAGGTGGTAGAGTATGTGCCCATAATAGCCATAGGCAGTAGTTCGAATTTAGTACGATGCAAATATATTTTTCACCTTTTGACATACGAATGTGGCATAACTTTTTTCAAATTTACGAAGTTATCATAACTTTACTCTGTCAATATCTCTACTCTGGCCAATAACCGAAATGCTGTGAAACGACATTTATTAAAATAACATATACAGTCAAAGAGAGAAAACAAAAAAATATATAACATGATTTTTCTCTGACCAATAAAATTCAAGGTTAATGTATCATGAGATTGGTTACCTTTGCCATTCGAATAGCCACCACCCACAATTGAAGAGTTTTCTGATTTTCGCAACAGACGCTGTATATGTGCTTCGATTTTAAAGTTTGTACCTTGGGATGCTACATAAAAAAACAAAAGAAGAAAAATCTGCTTATCAGAATGCTCAGTATATGCCATTGCTAGACAATAATTAGTGGTGTAGTGGTGTAATTTGGACTATAAGTCTTACAATAAGGCATCATTTACCAAGTTTTAATATATACCAAGTTTCAAGACGTAAGCGGTTCTGTTCTAAACTTTGTTACATAGGCTGCACAACAAATATGAATACTCGATGAAGAAATGTGACAAAAACCTCTTGTGCTATATTCTTTGTCCACGTGGTGCTCACCGTGCACCTCATCATCATTTTTCACAAGAAACAACTGAATATCTTCCCGAACGAAGTACACGCAATGGAGTATAACGTTACCACTGCCACAGCAACAGAGTAATGAAACAGACCAGCAAAATTTTAAGCCATATTAATCAACACATATCATTAATATTCATTTTGTTAAGGTTCAGCTAGCAAAATGAAAATGGAAGACAAATGCTAGAGGAATTGTGTCACAAAACTTGGGAAAAGAAGACAAGGTTTGCATGACTTTTACGAAGGCGCCGGCTACACAAGGCACTATGATTCAAGATCATATTTAGTACTGTCCAATTACAAGAAATCCCATTTTTTACCCAGAAATAAAACTGTACACAACAAAAAGGTAATGAAACCTACCTTTAAGACGAAAACAAATTCGGTCGGTGATTTGTATTTCTTTTTGTAACCAAGACCAAAATAAACATTTGCATGTTCGAATTTGACCAAACAAATAAGATCACGTGATGACTGCAAGGTAACAAGAAAGAAAAAAAATTATTGAAATCATAAAATTATTATGTATTATGTATTACACTCGCGCAACAAATTCAAACGCAAAACTTGCTTTCTCAAATACGTTAATCAATCGATCTATTCATCTATTCATACACATTTACATCACAATAAAGTTGTCTCTGTATCTGTCAGTCTGTATATATTTGAACGCCGATATCTTGAGATTGGTTTAGTATAAATTTGGCACAAAGACAGGCAGGTATGCTTTAAAAAGACCTAACGGAGAGTGATGCCTTATTGCTGTCCCATGCGTCATCACTTCTACTTGTGCCAACGTCAGTACGGATGCTCTTTCGTACTTCATTGAGTAATAAAACTGTTGGAGTACAAAAGTAAGAAATTCTTTCCCAACAAGGTAATTAAGATGAGTTAACAATAAGCTCGTTCTCAACCAACAATAATAATAAACAAATCTTTAAAAAAAGCTCGTACGCAATTAGTTTTTTCTCAAGGAACTAATTAGCAGAAAAACGCCGATGGGCGCAAAACAGAGCTCATGGTATTTAAGTATTCATTGCATTCAAAATAAATTATTCAGGCTTCAAAAAAAGAAATCAATAAAGAATCCACATAAATGCCAGGCAAGACCAAGACTAAAACTGGGCTCACATAAACAAAGCAAGAGTCGAGAACAAAAACACAAAGTATGTGGGAAATAGTCAAGTCAAAAGAGAGTTCTGATGCAGGTCTGACAAGAAAAGAGTAATGTTGATATACATTACAAGATATTTTTGTAACTTTTTACTTGAAACGAACCTGTTTGTAAAAGCCTGATTATAGTTCATGGTAAAAAAAATGTGTCTATATTGTTGTTGTCAAGAGTTACCTTTGTTTTTCCTTTTGGGGTATAATAGATACCAGATGCTCGCAGAGTAAAATAATGTTTGTTCCAAGACTTCTTTCCTTCTTTCAGCCACAAAATATCGTCAACATCTGGCATTCGAGTGTTGTCTTTCATAAAAAATTCCTGTTAAAAAAATAATTGATAGAAATTGATTCGGTACTTAGATTCAGCACTATGAAATCATTTATTTTACATTCTACCACATAAAAATACATAGGAAACGAAGCTCTATTAGAAAAATGTCAAAACAGAAGATATTTCTTCAATCGAGACTATCCTTGAAGGGGATGTGAAACTGGCTAGCTGGTTAACAAACATCTACTTTTGTGGATTTTCAAAATAATTCAAAAAAAGTTGTTTATTGCAATTCTTTGCAATTTTCTATGGTTGATCTATATGTTAAGGCCATTTACTCCACAACAAATGAATCAATTAATTATTATCTTTTTAACATAATTTATATGGCAAACCTTTCTCTCCTACCCTATCCATTATGAGATGTGCTACTTAAAACTAAACGTACACCCTGGAACCATATCCTTTTCAAGTGAGTACATTATCTCATCATCCACATTATCATACATTATCATACATTATCTCATCATCCATATTATCATACATTATCTCATCATCCACATTATCATACATTATCTCATCATCCACATTATCATACATTATCTCATCATCCACATTATCATACATTATCTCATCATCCACATTATCATACATTATCTCATCATCCACATTATCATACATAATCTCATCATCCACATTATCATACATTATCATACATGATCTCATCATCCACATTATCATACATTATCTCATCATCCACACTATCATACATTATCATACATGATCTCATCAGCCACATCATCATACATTATCATCATTATCTCATCATCCACATTATCATACATTATCTCATCATCCACATTATCATACATTATCATACATCATCTCATCATCCACATTATCATACATTATCATCATTATCTCATCATCCACATTATCATACATTATCTCATCATCCACATTATCATACATTATCATACATGATCTCATCAGCCACATCATCATACATTATCATCATTATCTCATCATCATCATTCAAATTAAAACTGTACAAAAAACTAGTATTTAAAACTGACCTGCAAAAGAATGTCTTTACTTTGTTCAGCAAGTTGTGCTGCTCCCGATGACGTAGCTGATCCAAGCAAAAATCTCTGAAAAAAACAACAAAACAAACAAACAATGAATAAGTAAATTCTCATTAAATATTCTACTTTTCATCCCTTGTACTTCATCATTGTCAATGCAGCAGACAAAAAGGCATCTTCAACTAAAAATCTCTCTCAATCAATTAACTCAATGATAATTGTAAGCTACGTTACGCTATTGAAACTTTTTGTTATTGATTAGTAGCAATTGGCATCGTTTAATATTCAAATCAATTAAATCAAGAAATGGAATTTTATCATAAGCAAATCAAACATTTGTGGCATTCCGATATTTTCCTTGATATCCAAAACACAGAAATCATACTTGAATTGCATAAGCTGCGTTTTGCTAAATATAAATTGGCCAAGTGGCTGACCAGTAGCATATTCCCTGAAAGTGCTACCAGAAATAAGTTCTCCTGCTCATCAAAATCTAGGCTTAACCCCAAATCTTTTTAGATATTGTCTTATTGGACTCCTTATGCTGTAGTTTTTATGCTTCTTACTTTGGGAAATATTTCGCTTTCAAATAACAAATATCATCCAAAATTATTTTAATTGTACTCCCCGTACCCCATCAACTACATCAATTCTTTTCCTATTCTCCTAATTACCAAATATCTTCCTTAAGCTACACTGACTATTACAAAGAGCAATAGATTGTTCTTCAGCAAAGATATTTTTTTTTATCATGAAATAACTAAAAATAACGCTTATTTGCTTTCCCTTTAATGACCATTAGTTTTTAGAGTCACAAAGGAATTTGAGAGCAGCTATAAAAATGTTTTTTCTTGATTTTTGAGAAAATCAGTTATATATCCTAAAGCTGTGTTGAAAAGTTGACAACGTTTGAGGTGAACCTTCTGCGTCGAGGCCTCAAATGAAAAAAAGGTTTAATGTCGTTACAAATGTTTTAATCGAGTTCTGCTCTCCACAAATCATCTTTCGAACCCAGCGGGAGCTTTCCTGTTTTAGCATCTAATGTCTACCGCCCACCAAAGGTCATAGAATAAATCCCAGATTGGTTTGCTAAGCTTTGCTACATTATTAATTATAAGTTTTTATGTCACATTCCAATGTGCTTTCTTCACTTCGCTTTTCTTTCATGCTATCAAATAATCTTGTTCAGCTGCAGAGGTTATGCTATTGCTAATGTCTAATTTTAATGTCAATAATTAAAATCTCGGTCGCACTCTTTTGATGGTGGTATATACATATTAAAAACACCGTTTCCCTACTTCACTTTGTGTTACTATTTCTGTTGTCTCATAACACGTTTCGGTTACAAAATTGGAATAAATATGTCTAAAACAAGTTTGCCAAAATTATAACGCTTTTCAAATTAACATCAAATGTTGAGTGTAACTCTAAATCAATCGTGGCTAATGTTGTACCTCTTCATTAAAAAAACCCCACCGCGTCAATATTGTTTACATCTAATTTCGTAGTTTCTCCTACTTCTTTTCCTACTGCTTTCTCCTCCGTGACATAAACAACCTTTGTGACAATCCTTTGGATGTGAATTACGCGAAGTCCTACCAATTTCGGATCAGCAAACAAGCAGCAACGCAAACTCCCTTTTTTCAACAAAACTCACACTTAAATTAATTGGCAGGAGCGAACGACTGACGTCAAAATGAAAGTACGTGTGGCTCAAAAGGATAAGACACTCCCTTTCAATTAGGACCATGCCACTAAACACCAACCACGCCTCTTAACAGTATAAAACCACCACATCAGTTTCACAGTGTTGTAACCACAAAACTGGAACAATATCCTATTTAGCAAAAACAACATTGCAAACCATTCATTGTGAAGGAAAGTAACGCGTAAAGAGTCTGTCAGCCAACAGTCCTTACCATCATATTTATTGTTATTTATGATACATCTCTCACTAAATGCTTGTTTGATCAATTAAATACTGATAGGGTTGGGCATCGTCCACGTTAGGATGTTGACAGTCATGTTGTATCCTAAGCAATTTCATATCCATTTCAAATAATCAAGAAATTTCTATTTTCGACGGTTAAGGTTAAGGTTAAGTATTACATAAATTGGAAGGTACATAAAAAAAAATAAAGATAATTTACAGAGACACATTTTAGTTGGGGTTGTTGTAAAAAGCAAGGCTAATATTTGATGAATTTGAGTTAAAGTCAACAATTTAAACATTTGCCCGACAAAGAATATTAGGAATATCCCCGAATGCATTGATTTATCGTGTGGTGAAAAGAATCTACCGAAGAAGCTATCATTCCAATTTCTACAAATAACTACCAAAGGCAGCTTACCGTGTGAGATACTACGGCTTTGTACTCTGATAAAACACTTAATACGGGCGCTCCGTTACCTGTCAGATTACTATTTGTGTCTATTTAATATTTGCAGGGATGAAATAGTGATGGCAGGATGGCATCAATAACATGATATAATCCTTTGCACTAAACTTGATTGTAGCAGTATCAAATATAAACCTAATAACATTACCCATTATTATTTTTGTAAATACTATATGCTAGAAATACATTTGATAAAACTCAAAACAAACTATTGACTAATGTTAAACAAGGTTGTTTGCTAAAATATAAAATAACGGTAGCTGACGAGAGGACAGGGGTAAATCAACATCTGATGTGTACCTGTGGATTTCTGAACAAGGCATATTTGTCACGCCTTTTCGAAAATACCAAGACGTTATTTGTGTCTCGTGTCCAATCCGATACTGTCTGCAAAACGTGCTCTGAATCTTCCAAAATTCTCTCTGTATGAAAAGAGCAGCACATCAATTAGACTGCATATGGGACAAGTTGGATAGAACAGGATTGAAATGCTCTGCTTGATAATAAACCTAACCTGTGCATAGAAAGTACCGTCTCTTCCGCACCGCTTCTTTTTCTTACCTGTTTCTGTAAACTGAAAACGCACACAGATAAGGAAACTGACAAGGATTGTTGTATCGCGATGTCAAAGTCTTCTTGTAGTGCATGTAATAAATTAGGGTTTAATGGTAAGGGATACTATTAAATAACACCTTATTTATTAAACCATGAAATCCTGATTTCTATTAACGAATACACCAGAACAATTATTATGAAATCAAAATTAAAAAATGCAGACAAAGTAAGCTGACTTTTTTTGCGCTCATTATAGATTTTTGAAGAGATCCAATTGCTATAAAAGTTGCTGGACCTACTACCACTATCATTTTACTTAAATATAGAAAAGGCGGGCATACTACAGAAGGATTTTCATAGCTTTTTGGGTTGGTAAACATGCACGCAACGTAAGTTCCATTTGCAATACAGATACAGCTAAACTGCATAAATGAAATTAATAAAAGAAGATTAACGAAAAAAGCAAAACCTGGACACGGGCTCAAAGGAAGGGCGCCATTCTTAGTTTCAATGCTCTGGCTAGCTCTCCAAGTATTGCATAGATACATAAAGTGGGCGTAATATATTCCCGTATAGCCGATCCCCAAACTGTTTCGGTCTAAAAGATGGGATGCTTGATCACAAAAAATAAAGCCGTGATGAAGTAATGTCAGAAAATTGCCTTCCACAATTTGAAGTCAACGAAGGAAAAAAATCAAGTTGGTTCAGTGTAACTGGAAAAGAAACAAATTTCGTTGAAGTAACCAAGAAGAATCTTACAGGGAAGCGTTGAAAATTTGCTCACAAACAGTTTTCACCCTTGAAAAGGTAGAACAATGTTCATCAAATTAAGGTCGTTTTTGGGGGTCGGAAACAAAAACGTATGAAGTCCATTTCAAGGGGAAAAAATACAACCACCAGTTCATAACAATTACCAACAAGTCTTCAAAGATCTCATTCATAAAAGAAATGAAGCCAAAAACAAACAAACAAACAAACAAACAAACAAACAGACGTTTTCCTTCGAAAGTAAAGTTCTTTTCACATCAGATTCTGATCAAGTTTGAATAATGAATGACTTCATTGATGCAATCATGCAAGTACAGATTTTAATCATTAATTACTGTGCGTCTATTTTTAATAGGATGTTTACAACAATCAAACAACGTTCTATGAAAAAGAGATGCAAGATCAGTTCAATAAAACTCAGATGATGCTATCTTTTCATTCAGTTGATCGTTTCACCTGCTCATAATAACAAAAATGAAAGTATTGTCAATTGACAGCTGTGGCAGACTGATAGACGCTGACCGTTAATGAGTGATATGTTTGTTAAATTATATTGCGCAATGACCATTTTTCGTCGGGTTTTTTTTTTTTTTGCGGTGAAGATCATACCACAAACCTCACTATGTCAACATCTTTAATGATTCCATTATTACCAATAAAACGTTTTCTTTCATCCAGCCACACTGTTTCTGAAATCTCTCAACAAACAGAAAAGCAATATGCTAAAACGACTCTGTACATTTCTTTCTTTGAAAATCGACTGTTAATGCTAAGGAAAAACCTATGGCATCCAAGCCTGATGTTCTGCTGCTGGTATCAAACGTACGATTTTGGTATTGTACTTGCATCAAAATGTTCATTGCAGTATATTACATCAAGGTATATTTCTTAGAGGTCACAAAAGAGAAAGGACTGGGTCCAACTAGCTAGCTTGACCTTATGTAAATCTTTTTGACCTGCAGTAAAAATAAGTTCTCTTCAATCTACCAGTTCCTCTTTTTGACGGTCCTTCAGTCAATACAGTGATATCATCGTATTCTTTTGGAGGTTATTCGCTTTTGTCATAGTTTTCGATAAAATAAAACCGGCGGCTCTTGCACGCACGCACGCACACGCACACGCACACCACCACCAAACAACCCCTGGTAGTCGTTATGTGATTGTAAAAAGAATATTTTCTCAGCTGGTTGTTTTCTTTTAATGTAATTTTCAAATCGTTGACAGCAGTCGTTTCATCGGTTTTCAACCTGGTGGTTTGAAAATTTATGAAAAAATTATTTGTAATGCTTTACTTCCTTATATGTACGGTACTTCGGCATCAACCCGGTATCTGTTCTTCATATTTTGATACATGCTCATACTTATTTCCTATATGATAGCATATCTCGACAGATATCTCGACACTTCTCCCAAACATTTTGAAAAGTCCTTTTTCTACATTTCGCATTTCTCAAAGTTGTATCCAGAAATTGTTTTTTAACTTTCCGTTTGCTATCCTCAAGCAAATGAAAATTTCAACCAAAGTAAGTCAAATACTTCGCACCTTGCAGGTGAATCAGTGGAAAGTACAAAACGAGTGATAGGTCTAGATTAGTTTTTAATGAAGACAATTTAGATACATTTGAAACATCACTAGTTGATTCAAGTACCATCACTAATACCGCAAAAAGGTCTGTACTGTGTCTTCCATCTGTATTGTGTTTCGCTAGTAATGAAATGCAACTCAAAATGCAATCAGTACGGTTCTGGCGAATAAGCCTTCACACCGATATAGAATATGGAAAAAAGATGACAAGCATACACGTTAAATTTAACGAATCCATGAAGGCTAAAGATATTCCATCCCAAAGCGTGTGTCTAAAATACTCCCGAGGTCAACATTTTGCACTGAAACAGTAGAAATGTTCCCACTAAAGGATCCTTACAGCTTTGAAGCAATGATATAAAATGAAGTCACAAAAAAAAAGATTGGAAAGTGAAGAAGAAAGTCAAGCAACGAAGCAGGGAAAAATAGTTCTTGATTATTATGAATAAACAGTTAATGGAATTGGCCAAAAAATGACATTAAAAATATACGACTTTATGTAATGGTAAAGAGCTGTCCATGAAATACATAAATAGATAAATAAATAAATAAATAAGTAAATAAATAAATAAATAAATAAATAAATAAATAAATAAATAAATATTTATCAATGTTTTTTTTTGACTCGTACAGACTTTTACATTTGAGGGGCAGTGGCTTAATGGCTAGTATAGTTGAACCGTAACCAGGAGGTTCTGGGTTCGATTCCCCGAGAGAACGAAAAGAACTTGGAACTTTACAAAACAAAAAGCCATTGATTGACGACAGGAAAGACATCCGGCCAAGAAATTTCTCACTTTAAAAACAACGTCCGAGTCTCAATTATCGGGGGGAAATGACGTTGAAACAAACAACAACAAAAAAAAACCAAACAAAAAAACCCCTCCACAAAACATTGGGAAAATGTGGTAAGTTGTTTTCTCTCGTGAGAATTTTCTTCAACGTATTACTTCATGGAAATATTAAAAATAACAAAACCATGTGTTAAGAGGGTGCAAAGATGGGCAACGATGAAAATAAGTGAAAAATCTTTTTGGTTTGGTATATTAATCGCAAAAGGTCATTACAATACAGCACATTCTCGACTATGTAAACCTGGTTATCCGAACCTCGTTTATCCGGATACTGGAATGTACCGTTAGCTTTTTTAATTGGAGCCAAATTTTCGATTGCGAACATAAAGAAAATTTCATCTCTACAAATGGCTGGTGTTTCGAGCATTATCTAGAGCATTACAATTTATGGCGCCTTCTAAATGCCTCTGCTTTAACTCAAGGAATTTCTTGATTTTCAAACGTCTTTTGTCTACTATGAGATTAATGTACTCCTTTGGCAACGGAAATATTTTATACGCTTGGTTTTATATGCCTTCAGTTCAAGTTACGGGCGAAAAATTATTATTCACGGGCTATAGTAGGGGTGGGGGGCTAACAGCCAACCCGTGATTACCCAAACTTTTGGGTTATCAGAACAATATCTACATAAATTAATCTCAGTCTCCTTATATAATGGAGGATGACTGTTCCTAAAAAAGTCAGATACAAAAGAGGTTCATACCTACCTATATGTAAATCGGGAAACAACTCAACAACGCACCAGTTTTGATCCATCTCAACGTCGTCTTTCTTTATCATTTTTGAAGCGACATCTCTTGCTGTCCATGTTTGATCAATCAACATCGTTTTGGCAGTTTGAAGATCTTGATCAAAGACTTTGATCACAAGTTTCTGCACGCTTGCAGCTTTCATTTTTTCCAGTGCAATTCGGATCTTTTCGGCTTTGATTCTTGCCTCTTGTTCCTCTGGCGTTAGCTCTCTCGAATCCAATTCAGTTTGGAGAGATACTAATCTGTTACGAACATCTGGTGTCACCTAAAGAAATAGCAGTGAACTTGGCACATTAAGAATTGTAAGGGAACAAATAGTCTCAAGTATAATAGTTTTAGTAACAGTTACGGCAATTTTTAAGAAATTGAAAATGTGAATATCTTTTTTTTTCATGAACGCTTTCCTCCAAATACGATGTAGGTTGATTTTGTTACTTTTTACGATTCACTTAGGAAAATTTGCTTTTTCAAAGAAATACAAACTAGCCTATTAATCGTTATTTGATTTCAAAAATACATGATAATCCTCCAGAAATCAAACAAAGCAGTTGTAGCTTGGTTCCACAGAGGTCCTCATTGGTCCTACTTTGGTTACTTGTATTTTAAAAAAAGGAAAAGCGATTCTTTAAGGGCATCGGGGGTCTGATTTGCCGCAAAGCAGAAAATTCCTTTAAAATCTATGTTACCTTGTAAGTACAACTATTTATTTCTTTATAGAATACTTCTAAATTTAACTACTCCCATGTTCGTTTTCATCTCAACACTGACCACATAATACACATAAATACCGGCATGAAGAACCATCGCATTTCTCTACTTCCGTTAACTTCCTCGGTAGCGTTTCTACAGAGGAAATATGGAATAACAAAGTAAAGATTGCTGTTGAAATCCACAAAAATAAATTTCCCTTCAATCTGTCATCAGTGGGTTTTTTAACAAGGCAAAAGCAGCTTGAATTTCTTTCTGTTCACCAACTTATCCATAATGCAAGTGTAAAAGCTTTATTTACCAACTTTGGCAGGATCTCGGTTTAAATACCAAGATGCTGTCTACAGCTATCAGGACTAAACTGAAATGCAAAGTAACATATTTCAAACACAACCTTGCCGTCTAAGCCAAACAATGGTCAAAGAGAAACAGATTTGTTGAGTCGCTGTGTGGCAACACACCACAATTCTCAAAACAAACGTATCCGATTTTAAATCGTCTTAATTTAACCCAGATATATGATCCACTTCCATGACAAACACAATTTTCCACATCTCAAGCTACTAGTAACTAGGTCAATTCGCGTTTGTCAGTTCAACGAAACTCGTTTTTATACGATGAGATTTATCTTTTGGACAGGTTGTCATTCTCAGGGAAATAAACTAACATCAAATTATGATTAAGTTCAAGGCATTTAAGAACTTCTTGTACACGTTGTGACACTCGGAATCAGCGGAATCATATTCAATTTGCTTCCGGTTTCAAAGCAGGTACCATATTTCTGGCAAACGATAGATAAAAGTCTTTTTATTTCGTGCTAAAACTGACCACTCAATCGTATTGCTTATGGTTTATGCCCGAAACGATGACTCATCTGCCCTCCTAAATAATATGACTAAAAAACCAGCAACAAAGATTAATAAAGCTAAAAAAGTAATCAGAACAAAGGGGGCCTTTTTAGTTATGGGGTGGTTTACTAAAATACCAACACCCCAGGTCAAACAGAACCAAACCAACTCCCTCCTTAGTCTGTTTTTCATTTAACCTTTCACAAATTCTTGAACTACGTACTTTAGCAGGGGATAATGGGCGTGCACCCTTTCCAAATGGCGATGATAGACTGCTGACAGAGGAATCGAGAGTAAAACAGGAATCAGAGGATACACCACTTTCCGTGTCATCATCGTCTTCTGCATTACTAATTCCTTTTTCCATGGCACAAAGATCTTCCAAAAGTGCATCGAGATCGACATCGGGCGACTCTAGAAAACACAAAAAGAAACCAGGAAAAATCAAAATAAACAAATTAATGTACCTTGAAGTATGTATAGGGATTCTCTGCATCCATGACATTTATGATATTGATGAAATCTTTTAGGTAACAAGTAATAACCAACTGATCAAAAATCTGATCTCAAAAACACATCCATATAAAAATGGCCCCTTGGTTAGATTAGTGAAAATTGAAACTGTAAAATCGCCAAGGTAGATTTATAATGTTATGTATTCTTCTTCTTGAACTTCTCGGTGTGATAAAAAAATCAGTCTTTTCTTTTTTTTTTTTTGTCTTGGTGTCTGTTTACAGAAAAGGGTTGTTATTCAATTTTGTTTCTTTGTGTCAGTTATTATTCACTTTCTGTTCAAGACCGACGTTTTCAGTCCAAGGAATAGTTTAAAGCTATTTCGTTCCCCTCTCTGGGGAAACAAACAACCTCTACGTTAATAACTGATAATAACGTTCCAACAAACTTGACGATGAGCATTGTCCAACCTGTAACCATTCATGTGTTATTGCTACATCTACTGTGCAACTGTCATGCTCCCTCGATACTTGGAACACATAGCCAAGCTCCAATATTTGACAATAAGATCGACCATCTCGACTTTCAAGGACCTGCAATTCTCTACATTTTCTTATTCATCAACAGGATAGATCTGCCCAGTTGACAGCTATTTTTAGTAGGTAATACATTTTGAATCGCTTTTCCGCCTTTTGACTAAGATCAAGTATAGAGTTTTGGTCTCTCCCAGGTCGGTGCAGAGCAACCATGCAGGGCAGAGGTCTCGCGATCTTTGACCCTTGGCTGAAGACCAATACAAGAGGAGGGGTTTTCCCACGGAGGGTCCTGGAGGGGCGGTCCGTATGTCTTGCGTGCTTCTGTCCCACTTTTTCTTGATCTCTTGCTTCCCTTCGGGTCTTTCATAGATGGGTATCTATGAAAGCAGTAGTAGTAATAGTAGTAGTAGTAGTAATAGTAATAGTAGAAGTAATAATAGTAAAAGCATTAATATTAGTAATAGTAGAAGCATTAACAGAGTAGTAGTAATAATTGTAGTAGTAGTAGTAGTAGTAGTAGTAGTAATAGTAATAGTAGAAGTAATGGTAGTACTGGTAGTAATAGTGGTAATAGCAGAAGTAATAATAGAGTAGAAGTAATAGTAGTAGTAGTAGTAGTAGTAGTAGTAGTAGTAGTAGTAGTAGTAGTAGTAGTAGTAGAAGTAGTAACAACTATGGTGTACAATAGGGAAAATGAAGAAGGTAACTTTCCAACACAGCGCGCAAGAAACAAAGGATGCAAGATTATAATCAGGTAACATAAGCATGACGACTAGATTGCCAGCTGTTTCTCTGCTTGCTTAACCTGCTGTTAAGGAAATTAAATATAGCTTTCAAACAAATAAACAAATTCCTATCTTTACAATTAGGAACACTGCAGGGTTGTTACCGAAACAACATCCTGCTTTTTCTGTCCCTTTCTTTCAAGAAGTCAATAAATTCCCTCAAACAAACTGGTTTATGATTCTACATTTATCACTCAGTTGGACAAAACATGACTAACTTATCAACGAGAGTTGGATGTAGCGTTGAGAATGTTGTAGAATTCATTTTGTTGTTTATGTGACTGAGTAATCAACGAAAAAAAAACAACAACTTCGATGAGTTAAATACTTCGGGTTCCTTCACTTCCAGTTTGATTGTGCACATTTATAAATAAGATTTGGGAATGGTCGTTGCCTTTGTACTAAAACTGAAAGGTACACGTACCAATAGAAAAAGTATAATTTCGTAAATGAAGCTAAGCAACAATACAGAGCTGTCTTTAGTGAGAATGCTTTCTGATTGACTGCCATTCTGGAGAAAAGAATAATTGGGTTCAACAACATTTTACCAAAACCGTCAAACTTTGGCGAAATGCTTCACACAAAAATGAAAATTATCGAAGCCGTAAAATTAAAAGCATATTAAGCGCAATGAATACATGAAAAATGTGTTTTGAAGCCCATGCTGAAGTTCCAACTGCAATTAAGAGAAAATAAAATGGAAACCATCACATGAAAAATACTCCCAATGTTTTCAGAGTTGTTTGATCAGTGGCCAATATCTGAAGTTTTATCATGGACTTTTCAAGTATCACACAAATACTCTCATTATTTCAAGGATTATCTATGTTTTCTGTTGGTTTTACCTCTCGATATTTTGGTTGCACGACATTAATATTTGGTATGTTATATTTCTGTTCAGCATAAACAATGCAGTAATACCATATTTCTGTTGTATCACATTCTTTTCTTTGTCTTCAGTAACCAAAGCAGACTCGCCCCCAGGTCTTCTTCCGTCAATGGAAGATCTCAGTTATGGCTGCTTTGCATTCCTCTCACCAATTTGATTTCCAATCCATTTCAACATTTCTCATGCATGAAATGATCTTTAAACTTTAAACGTCATAGCCATTTATCACCCCATTGATGAAACAGGTAAACAACTTGATTTTAAGTGAGAAAAACACATCGGGTTTTGTTCAGAAGAAAATGGAAACATTCCTTTCACATGATAAGATTCTCACTCAATACTAGATAACAAACACTTTTCGAGAAATACCGGCTTTCAAGATTTAATTAAAGTACATGTATTTAAAATACTTCTCTTTACTATATACTGCACAATTAATGACCAAAAAACAAATATCAACATTTGGGAAAATAGGATATCTTGTGATCATCGATCGGTAAAATGTTATAACCCAGGTTGACCTGATGAAACGCAGTGGCTGAAGATGAAAGGATTATTATCACGAAGCTTAATCAATCAGAATTTCAGTTATAATCAAAGTGCACAACCAACTCATCCTCCATCAGTAAATAAAGTGGAGTCCCAAGGAAAGAGGGCCAATTATTGTTGTTTTGGTGACAAAATAAACATTGTCGAGGTCAAAATAGCAACGACATACAACTGGGAATCACCTTTTTCCGTCGCAAAAAAAAACAACATTTGGCTTGCACCCGAACAAGGAACTCCTAACCGCTCCATTAACTCCTCACAAGGGGGGCCATCTGAGCCGAAGAATGGGAATAGGGCAATTAAAGTGAGAGTAGAAAATTCCCAACTGCTTTTGATTGACACAGGGCCAAAACAGTGTTGTTCTCTTAATTATCACACAAATTATTTGCAGCCTAAATTTGAAAGAACTGACCTCAACTTAAACAAGTATCTATGTCCTAAAATCTGATGTGTCTCAACGATTCTAATCTTTAGTCAGGCGTCTGAAGTGAACCCTCAAACGAATCAAAGAGACCAATACTAAAACATTCCATCACTGTTACCAGTATCACCAAACCAACAACCAGTATTACCACGTCAGAAAAAATGAGGTCTGATGAGGGCTGAAAGCTACGTTTGAGATCAGAAATGAAGTGATATCTCCCGTTCGATGTAAAAACAAGTGTAGTGTAGCAAAACAATATTAAAAAGAATATTCTCGGCCTTCTGTTATGGGATGGAACAAATGCTGAACATAAACATGGTAGAGTGAAAATGGTAGAGTCTCAAGAAAAGAACTCTTATGCAAGATAGTTTAGAGGAAGCAGATTTTCATACCGGATATCAGACAATATTCCCGAAGTACAATTACAAAATGAAGGTTAGCATAAAAAAATAAAGAGGAAAACTTCATCTTTAAGCAGTTTAAAGCTCCAAATAAAGCGTAGTTTTCATCGTCTGATATTATTAAAATGTGTGTATACATAGATATAAAGGAATGATCGTACTATTCATGATTTCTGTATTACGAAGAACACACATTTCTTTTATGCGTTTTTCTCGTAAACGATTATTGTCCGAATGAATGAATGGATGAATGAATGAATAAATAAATAAATGAATGAATGAATAAATAAATAAATAAATAAATAAATAAATAAATATTAATATGGGGCATACATAGCTAGCTGTATTTTGATAGTGTTTTTAATCAACTCTATTTTTTCTCACAATCAATCCTAATGATCACAGCTGAATGTTACAACGTTATTAACACACAGATTTAATGAATGATAGGAAGAAGTGAGCTTTTGCTAAAGAGTTGCAAAGTGATTTCTGTTCCGTCATTGTTTCTACTAAAAATGTGATTTTTTATGATTAAAAATCACACAAGGCCACCACGTGGACGGAACTGTGAAGAAAAGAGATAAGAGACAGTAAAACAATTAGTTAGGACAAGTGTAAAAGTTGACCTTAGATTTCAAACAAAAGTCAACTCTTGAAAAATCCAGATTTCAATTCATGACTTAGTGGAAGGCATCGATGACGATTGGAGAAGTATCTCTCAAAACGTAGCTCAGAAAAACCTTACAACTCACGACTTGTTAAATATTCTTCATCAATGTTCACGTTATATGATGAAGGGCAGTACTCACTAAGCCAGTGTCCCAATCTTGCTATCTGAAGAAAGGGATAAAAATTGCGTAAGGATGAGGACATTGTGAGAAACGAGTTTCACGGGATGTAACAAACAGAGTTGTAATAAGCGAGGAAAACTCATTGGGACACTTTTCATGATTACATGTGCAAGATAAAAGAGAAAACTCAAAACTTGTGTATAGAACTTCCAAGTTTCATGGCTTACACTCAAAAACCACATATCTAAATATGTGGTTTTTGTAACGTTTTTTAACCAGTATAGCTAATGAGTATTAGACACGAAACTCTGAGTTCTATACACAAGTTTTGAGTTTTCTCTTTTATCTTGTATCTTCGCTCTGGATTTCCATCGACCACTGTTAATGATAACAGAAGAACTTATAACTTGTACATCACAAACAAATGTTACACGACTCGAGACGCAATACATAAACAAAGTCATAGAAGAAGTGCTTCAGAAATTTAGATAAGAGACAGACATAACATAGACCATGTTGGTAACAAAGGTATATATATATATATATATATATATATATATATATATATATATATATATATAATTTTTTAATTATTTATCTTGTAAAAAATATTATATGTAAAAATAAATAAATATAAA
>RDPX01000270.1:841379-862485 GCA_003991215.1 Morbakka virulenta
AAACTTATAACGTATACATCACAAACAAATGTTACACGACTCGAGACTCAATACATAAACAAAAGTCATAGAAGAAGTGCTTCAGAAATTTAGATAAGAGACAGACATAACATAGACCATGTTGGTAACAAAGGTATATATATATATATATATATATATATATATATATATATATATATATAAATTTTTGAATTATTTATCTTGTAAAAACTATTCATGTGTAAATAAATAAATATAAATAATAAATACGTTGATCGTACATGGTATAAATAGAAAAATAATTGTCATTTTTCTTAAACAACAACTCCCATCGTGAAAAGCACAAGATCAAGGATACAGTAACCATGTCGAAATAAAAATGTGAGGTGGGTTGGATGGGTTGGAATGAGGTGACTGTAATACCAAACTCTTGTAGTTTCAATGGAGGAAGAATGTGTAGGTCTTAGATGTCACTGGCAGGAAGAATACAATATAACTGTACAACGTTACAAAAATCTTTTTGTAACGTTTTTTAAGCTGTATAGCTGATGAGTGTAAGCCATGAAACTCTGAGTTCTACACACAAGTTTTGAGTTTTCTCTTTTATCTTGTATCTTCGCTCTGGATTTCCATCGAGCACTGTTAATGATAACAGAAGAGCTCTATTATTTTCGATTGTTTGTTTACTTAAATTTATACACATACACATACATAACACTGAGGCAAATCACATTTCGACGACGAGACAAAACTTGATGAGTAGCAGTAAGGCAATAAGATCTGGCCGAGGGAACCAAAAGAAGGGTGGGTTAGGGGTGGGTGGGGGGAGAAAAGTAGGTGAGTGCGCGTTGAAAGTGGTTCGTGTGCGAGTTCTTTTTAAATGAAAAACACATAATTTTGAAGAAGAAGAAAAGATCTGCTGGGTCACAAATATACGAAATTTAATACCAGAAAACTGAGATTTTCCTTATCGGTCAAGGTAATCAGAAACCCAAAGTAACGACACAACCTGTAGCAGTAGTCATATTCCAGTTTTCAGGATTCTGTATTCTTTTGCAAGCACATGAAAATAATGAGATTATCTTAAATGTGCATCATAACGAGCAACAATTGATTTTTATTTGTCATTTCATTTTCTGCTCTTCATTTTGTTGTGTTTTTGACTAAAAGATATTTCTTGTCTTCTTCGATCGTATGACAGTGATGTCTTCTCCTTTTTCTGATTACTTCTTACATCTTGATCAATTTTTCAAGCGTGGCTGCCAACAAAGCAACACATTTCGAAGACAATTTTCGTTGAGTGAATTGTCATTATCTCACTCAAGTCACAAGCAATGTGATTTGAAACCACAAAACAGAAGAATTTCAATAGCGTTTTCACCAATTTAATCCATTTGACAATCACCTCTCCACAAGTTTCAATTACTTATCGTGATCGGCTACCATAAAAACTCACCGTTTTTCATAGAAAACAACAACAAAAAACTCGAAGGTTACTGCTGTGTTCATTCATTATTCATTTGTATAAAATACAAGAATTGGTATGGAGAGAAGACAGTTGCATTTCAAAAGGAGTAATCTTCTTCAAATTCACAAGGTTTGGTTTTCAAGAAAAGTCACTATTTCTAAGGCTTCGAATAAAATAAAATAAAAAAGTAATCGATTAACAATTCCAATCAAAATGACTTTTCCTCACTGTTTCTTTTCTGTGAATTTTGCAGACATTCAACAATTCATCAGTTTGCTTTTTTAAAACATTGAAACAAACGAAAAAAACAAGTTTTGGTTACAATCAACATTTATTGATAAATGGACTACGACAAAATAGAACCATTCACATAGAAACATAAAATGGTTTGGGTTTTTTTAGTAAATGAAGGGTTGTTTCATTGAACTGCACTGTTTCTCTCTTTTGGTGATGGTCTGAAAATATGCTGCATCCTGGGCTGCAGTCTACCCTCATCCTTTCATCACTTTGGATCTTGAATCGTTTTGTCAAGTCTTTGATCGATACCAATCAAAGTAGAAATGAGAAAAGATCATTAGGAGAAAAAAATCCGTTTCCGTTGCTAAAAGGTTGAGTTTTGAATCTTCAAATCAATTGCGATTAATGTGACTTCTGTTTCAGTCATGTACAATTAAAAATATTGACTAAGTTCATTCTGGATTTCTGAAAATGTTCCAAATTACGTGACCACTGTCTTTTGCACTTTGTCGGAAAACAGGGTTAAAGCAGGGGGTGGGTGGGGTGGGTGGGTTCTGATCTTGGTAGGAAGATCTTAATGCAGCAAACCAGGTAGTTGAAGGATGATGTTCCAAAGTAATAAGGGCAGAAAGTTTGGCTCTAAATACATGGCTAGGTTGCCAGTGAGCTATTACAACAAGATATAGTAGATGGACAAGACCTTTAAAGTAACACGAACATGGTGCTTCATCATCATCATCATCATTATCATCACATTTTCCATGCCAGCATAGATTGATGGCTAAAAGAGATGTTTTAATAAAAGATAAAGCATGAAAAATGATTTGGTGTGATTTATGTAATCTGCCTCAAAAGATTTGTATGCTTCCTTGCATTGATTATCAAAGTAAAGAAGAATACAATGGGTCAACACCCAAGGTTGTCACAATTGAGGCCTCTATGCTTACAGTAAACTGTAAGTCAATTATTATAACAAGGCATAAAATGGTTTTAAATGCTGAGGGTGAGCTTTAAAACCTATGTGTATTAAAACAACAGGAAAAAGGATCAGAGACAAAAAGAAAGGTCAATATCTTGAGTCATTTTGCAACTAAGCAAGCAATGTACAGGATATCACAGATCTATTGTTGTTACTGTAGAAATAGGTCAGGCTTTGTGACAGCATCACAAACAAAAGAAATGATCCTTTCACTGGTTAGTAAATAAAAACAGGAAAGATGGGGGTTGAAACAGCCACAAACTGAAATAAAATGTTGTCCAGAATCAAATATGACAAACAAATCACTTGATATTGTTGAAATCAATAGGTTAGTGAGAAAGTAATGGGGGATGAGAAGATTCTGATCTATAACAAGATACCATTCCTCCGAGTTCACTGTCCATAGAGCACCCCAGTCCAAATCTATAGCAGAAAAAATGGACATAGCACTGGAGTGATTCGTAACTTTCAGGAAATCCAATCAAGATGTTGATATTAAAGAGCAGGCTACACCAAGGCATTAATTAGATGGTGGGGCATACAGAGAAAGTCTAAGGAATAATCTTTCTGCCCATTCTGCTGTTGCAAAATTACTAGACATTCCATCAATATACTCCATCTCTGTGAGTAAATTGGTGTGTATTTTAATGATAAGTGGTTAAAAAAGGTATCAACAGTGGTTAGGATAAGCAAAAATTATATTGTTATCTTCACTCACTGTCCCATAAGGGCTGGATAAATAAAAAGGAAATTGTGTAAAGGCTGGATTAAGTCAGGTAAATAGTTTGACTACTTTTTTTACATCATGTTTCCTTTTAACCCTCGGCTCAGATGGAGTCCTTCAGAGGGGCTTTGCTGTGGCAGTAAGGAATTTCTAGCTTGGATGCCTTCCCTGATGCCAACCAATGTCTTTTTTTTACTTTGTAAAGCTCTAGTGTTCTTTGCCTGTTCAGGAAATCAAACCCAGAATGCTTGGATTATAGAGTAACTTCACTTACCATCTCCCTTAAAAACCCAGTCACCAAGTCACAAAGGTATATATATATATATATATATATATATATACACACACAACAGTAGTACTTCAATATGGTACAGGTGAACATGCTAGTGACTGTCTTGTGAAATTAGTTGGATATGCGAAGAGGTCATTTCAAAAGTTATGAGGAAATACATGTATTTTGTTGACAACCTTGATGATGATAATTTTAAGCTGATAGTGTCCCTAAGTCATGATTACATATCTCCATGGTGACATGTCCTTACACGCTTATCGGACCTGATATGATAATCTCTGACTGTCAATATCACTCCTCCCACCCTGTTCTCTCCATATTCGAAGCATTCTCTTTATGTATCCCATTGTCTGGTCGCTCTTAGCCAGAAAGTAGCACTCCATTACTTGGATGTTGTCTTCTTGACTCCATTTCATTCTTCCTCATCTAGTATGTGTTGGTAACTGTATCTAAACTGTATCCTGGTTCTCCATAGGTGGCCTGCCAACTGCGACAGGGTTGGCTTGGCCTTCCATCCCATTTACACTGTTAGTTTCGCTTCTATTTTTTGTGTTCATCATGATGAGTAGGGGTTGTTTTTCTGTCAGGTTTTGCTGCCTTAGCCTTTGGCTCTCACAAGAGCCTCCCTGCATGGCAACAGGTGTAGTTTTTAATCAGGGTCCTTTCCCTTAGCCTTTTGCTGTCCGAGGCCTGCAAGGCAGCAGTAGGTATTGTAACCCTGATGGGGGAGGCTAAATGGGTGCTGTGCCTTGCCCAAGGGCAGCCCACAACTATGCAGGGCAGGGGCATCTATCCCCCTGAGGTCTCCAAGACCAGCTTACCCTTAAATGCATATTATTATTATTATCATCATCACTCTTATTGAGTGATGGAGCACTACAAGCCCACAAAGGACTTAAGGGTAGAAATTATCATTAAAGCCCCTGGTTTGGAGTCAGGATTGAGGAAGACCCCCCCCCCCTGGAAATGAAATTCAGCTCTTTCCAGTCGTTTTCAAACGGAATGCATTACTATTCAAGCTCTGTACAGAAAATTGTCATATTCATTTTGAGTTTTGATGGCAAAAATGAAAAACATCTCTCTCTCACAAGATGAACGTCTTTGTTATGATTATTAGGAATTTGGATTTTTTTAACATTTGCATCCAAAAATAAAAATCATCATTTAACATAGATTTAGCAGAGGCAACCCATAACTTAAAAGGTAGGTGGGCGGGTTAACAAAAATTCTAAATTTGTCCAATTCTCATAAACCTGTCGTTCCTATATGTTTCAATTCAAAAAGTAGGCTTTCAGTGAAAAAAAAATCCTCGTTTTTCTATATTTATTTTTATTTACTGTCCTCTTTCCCATTTCATTTCTGGACTAAGAGGGGCACGCTCTTTGATGTAGTTTGCTCTGACAGTCAGCTCTGACAGGGGGGGGGAAGGGAAAAGTGGGGAAGGGAAAAGGGGGAGGGAGGGGGGAAGAGGGAGCGAAGAGGGGAGTGGAAGGAGAATCAGAATAAATTTCATTAAAAAACTTGTGACCTTTCAAAAGAGGTAATTTCTGGGATTTTAAATTCCTCCAATTCCTTTTTATTTGTTGTAAATGCTGTTATGTCTCCAAGTGAAGGATACGTTTTTTTGTACCTGAGAAAGTGATAGTTTTTCGTAAGACATAAAGGTAAGAAGGTCTTCTTAGCTATGGGTCTGACGAAAAACGTTAATTAACTTCATACACCACTNAAGGGGGGGGGGGGAGGGGGGAAGAGGGAGCGAAGAGGGGAGTGGAAGGAGAATCAGAATAAATTTCATTAAAAAACTTGTGACCTTTCAAAAGAGGTAATTTCTGGGATTTTAAATTCCTCCAATTCCTTTTTATTTGTTGTAAATGCTGTTATGTCTCCAAGTGAAGGATACGTTTTTTTGTACCTGAGAAAGTGATAGTTTTTCGTAAGACATAAAGGTAAGAAGGTCTTCTTAGCTATGGGTCTGACGAAAAACGTTAATTAACTTCATACACCACTTTCAACATATAATTGGCAACTGAATATATATGAAAATCTTTTCGTTTAAAACTGAAAATATTACTCATAAAATCATCTATAAAATAAAACTCGTTTTTAATCCAAACAAAGCTATTTGGGTGTGTAGCTGTAGTACATCTGTGTACGATATTGATCACACGCAGAAATAACAAACCCCAGCTGATCAACTTGTACAGTTCAAGCCATACGATAGGAATCAACTCATCTCATTAGGCAAATCTTCTTTTTTTCTTGTTGCAAAGACTTAAAAACGATCTGTCTATTAAGGCAAATTCCACAAAGATCTTTTCACTCTCCACATTCCGGACTTAAAAATAACCATTTTTTTTGGCTTTAAGAAATGAGTCATTAATTGCTCTGTGAAAACCTGATTACTGCAGACGTGCTGAGTTCACATCTTGAGCTTTAATATCATTGCCATCTTGGTATTCTTTTCAACGAATACTTCATTGTGTTAAGAGAAAAGCCGAATGTGTTGTTTTTCTCTTCGATCATCAATATAATTAGTTAATACGCTCTACAGCATTTGATCAAGTTTCAAAAGTCGAATGTGAAGTACCACTTCAAATATTAAAAAAGAAAAAAAAAAAGAGTCCAAAGAAAATTGGCAACGTTCAGTTTGATGATCAATCAGTTGAAGATCATGAAAATGACTCAATTTGATGCAGATGACGAGAACATGACGTCAATTCAAACCACAAATAAAAAAAATCCAAACACTGTTTGATTGTTGATCTGGTTGGGTTGTAAACGTTGATGAAAAAAGAAAATCAGATTTCGATTGCTCACTGCAGGGGAACTGTGATCACCCCCACGCACAAACAAGTGTGATCATCTGAGAAAAACTGTTGAAAATAGATTCGTTCTTACTTCAAATCACAGTTTCCACACATTTCATTATTGACCAATTTCAAGTGAAGCAACATGAAAAAAACAAAGAAAGAAAGAAAGAAAGAAAAAAAGGCGTTCTGATCTTCATTTCCATTGACGTTAATTACAATGGCAATAACTTTATTTGCTTCTTTGAATCTGCTCCTCCTTCTTGACTTTTGGTTGTCCACACCACCACTTTGCTTTTAGAAATATTCACCTTCCAAACTCAGCAGGTTGAACAGAGCAAAAAAGAAATGCGTTGACCTGTTACGTTTTAACACAACACATCTTTCTGAAGAAAGCAACTTTCAGTGTATCATTCATGCTTATCAAACCAACGATAATTATATCAACGAATAAAATAACGGGGTGTAGGAGCAATTTTCCATTTTCTGCATGCTGAAAAAGAAGACTCCGTTTTTTCTGTTGTATCAAAGCACAACTTTGATGTTGATATTAATATCATGGTTGGCTTACCATCTGCACAGACAAGCATGTGGTTGGATTGTTATGATTCTCTGTTAACCAAATAACCGTTATATCATGCTGAAGATGAAATCAGAGTGATTAGCAAAACACACGACCAATTTAACAACTGATCACCATTAAGTGTTCATCACTTGGATGTGTGAAACGTTTCAGATCTTCTTCTTATTAACTATGTCGAAGTACGTTGTGTTGGTGCAAGAAAAGACGCCACCATTTATAGGTCAACTAAATTTAGTAATATTAGTCATCTGCAATAAAAATCATATCAAAGCAAAACAGAAATGTAAAAAAAGTTTTTGTTGTGGCTTGTCTGCGTGAACGCCCCGACTCCAACAGATAACTGGATATCAATTAACGACAAACTAACTCAAACTGTGCAAAACATATGGGAGTTAGTAGTTCAATGATCTAAGTGAAGTGCTACTGAGATAATAAACAGCGATCACTACTTCACATGAAAATCAATGGATCATACCAACAAAAATAACATATCGATATTCTCTTACCTTCAATTTGTCCGAGGGAGAAATTTAAATGATCCTGCAAAGTAGTAACAAAATTATCATATTTCTGTGTTTCTTTATGATACCAGAACACTAACATAATATTCGACGTACTAAAAGATCGCATATCAATTGGTATATCCATCCCTATACTATCAGATCGTATTTTCATCTTGCAATTCACGGTAGCAAGTTTCAAATCGACCCCAAAAAATCCTTAGCGTCTGTAAATAAGGTCTGTCAAGAATCTCTGATTTAAGAAAGGCATTTCGTCTATCTTGGGGATAATACAATGACACCCCATGTATAGCTTTGATCCAAGTTCAATGAAATCAATAATGGGGATGAGGCCTTATCTTTGAATGTTAATCCAACATTAAATCTTAGCGGATAAACAACGACATTAGTGAGGTTCCTCTCGCAGCAAAACAACTGATCGAAGTTTTGAAAACAGTTGAGCCGGCGATGATCGTTACAGAATGGGTGATCGAGAACAAATAAAATAAAATATTAAAAAAAAAAAAAAAAAAATTAAAAAAAAAAAAAAAAAAAAAGAAAAGAAAGGGGATGTCCACTCAACACAGGGAAGCAACAACATGGGTATCCCCCTTGATAAAAAAAACCGACAATGAAAAAAACACATGGCGATGGCACATTTTCACAAAACACGGAAAAGAAAAGAACAACGAACAAATACCAGCTGATTATAACTTACAGAAAAGTGGAAATCCTTACTGTTTTCCTAAGATGGGCTACATGTGGTTTTTTTAATGGATTATTTATATACAGGTCACAAGACTAACCTGGAGGATCATACCATGTGATTGCCACCAAGTGCAATCACATTTACAAATGCTGCATACTAGAACACCTAATCCAATTTTGGACAGTTCACGGTCAAGATAGGAGTAATTTGGGCAACTCAATTTCGCTTGTGTGGGTCAGCTGCATGGAGCTCACTGCCTTATCTGTGCATGGCATTTTTCTTTTGGCTATGGATTGTGTTAAGAAAAAAATTCCTCCATACATAAAAAACATTGTCAAGACAAACAAAATGTTACTGCTCGCCGTGTGTGTGTGGGGGGGGGGAGGGGGAGGGGGGAGGGCGTCGCTATTTATGACGGGGCACACATATTTGGACTTGGCGATTTTAAAGGGCTAAATAATTATGTGATTTTAATATGGGTAGAAATAAATAAAAAATATATGAAATTCAGCTTTCTTTTAACTGGCCTGTTTCTTGTTTAATCAAAGACGTGTGTGTGTAGGGGGGGGGGTGGACAAACCTCAACAAAAATGCTTCTTGTGGGGTTGATACACAGGAACACTTCGTTATTATGCAAGTATTTTATACACCCCGCTTATTTAGGGCTTTTAAAATTTCGTCAACATTTTTGGGGGTCTGTAAAAAGAAACCTTGAGATAATTATCACCATCACACAAGTCAAAGACTTCCCCCTTTTGGGGATTGACTTAAATTGTACGAGTAAAATAACAAAGATCATCAACGGTGACATTCCCCCAAATCACATTACAAGTGTCTCACGAGTTGTCTGGAAGATAAACATACATTAAGCAGATGAGGTTACTGTACGAGGCATAGCTACCCGTTGTAGTAGTAACAGCAACAACAATAATAAAATTAATAACAATAATAGATATACACACACTAATTGATTTCCTCTTTCAAAATAAAGTGCTCCATACACAAATAAGTATAGTAATATCTTATAAAGTAAAGGTACTCAATACAAAAACGCAAAACTTTTCAATACTCGCGAGATAGAGCACACATGTTGACAGGAGTGTAGCAGTGTTTATTCTATTTTTATTGTAAACAACTGAATTGTATCATCCTCTATAAAGATAGAAATAATAATAATAATAATAAAAATAATAATAATAATAATAATTATTATTATTATAATACTTAAGATTGTTTGAGATTGCATGAAACTTCAAGTATTGAAAAGTTTTGCTTTTTAAAAATGATTAACCATACCGAAAAACAAAAAACAAAAAAGAAACTAAAATTTCAATTTGTTCAACTTCCGTCTTTGTAAGTTATCGGTGGTTTGTTGCCGTAGCTCATAAAAAGCTTAAGACACAAAACATAATAAAGCTTTTAAATTAATTTCTATTTTTATGTTAGTACTGTGGGGGGGGGGGGGAGTCCAGTTATATTGTTCGTGAGACCCTTTTGATTCCGCATTTGCAATAACTGCTTTGTAGTTGGGGTTGGTCCTACCTCTTAGTCAAGGAACACGCACCACTTTTTTGACACTTAGCAAAAGAGTTTAGTCTAGAAAATCTGACAACGAACAACAACAATCCTCTGAAAAACTTAAGACCAGTGCCCGTTCATATCTTTTGTCACGGGTAATAATGGTGTAAAATAATGGAGAGCAGAGTGTATGAGCAGAGTGTATGAGCAGAGTGTATGAGCAGAGTGTATGAGCAGAGTGTATGAGCAGAGTGTATGAGCAGAGTGTATGAGCAGAGTGTATGAGCAGAGTGTATGAGCAGAGAGTATGAGCAGAGTGTATGAGCAGAGTGTATGAGCCGAGTGTATGAGCAGAGTGTATGAGCAGAGTGTATGAGCGGAGTGTATGAGCAGAGTGTATGAGCAGAGTGTATGAGCAGAGTGTATGAGCAGAGTGTATGAGCAGAGTGTATGAGCGGAGGAGGCTGCTGAGATAGGTGTGGAGGAGGAGGATTCGTGCTCCAGTTGCCCTGACCATCGGGGCGATTCAAACGGAAAGGAATAATAATAATAATGCACTTTCAGTTGAAGTTCAAGTTTTTATAATTCAACTGCCATTAATATTTTAAAAGCTCAAAGTCATTCGCCAAGCCTCAAGGGCTTGTTCTACATATAACATCAAACTGTAACTTCCTCTTTTAAAGGACCATATGATAACTGCTTTGAATTGGTCGTTCTGTACAACACAATTTAACAGCCATATTCCACTTGACGGTTAATATTTTGCAATTATACAATGCACAGGTTTGCTCAACGTACCAACTCATCGATGCAAATGCATGATCCACACGATATAGGTCAGAAGTAGACGAGAAAAACCGCAAAAATTCTGGGTAAATTCTAAATTAGATTTACCAAGGAGGCATTTCCCTCCATAAAGAGCCAACAAATGGGGAGAATTAAAACGTATCTGTGGAAATACGTTAGTAACACATTTCAGGGCTGGTTAATTGATTTATTAAATGGAAAATACACGTGGCTATTAAATGCCCTTATAATTTTTATTTTTATTTTTGCAATATACACAAATCTAATATTAATAGATACGCTCGGTGATTACAGTCTAAAGGTCACGAATGGAGCGAGATCCTCTAAACCTGTACTGAACATCAACAAAGAGGCCAAGGATCTGCAAAAATTCTGCCAGTGCATTCTTAATAAGCTCCTCAGACCTTACTAATGACAGAAAGAAGACTTGCAGGTCAATATTGGCAAGGATTGGGTAGGTCAATTGCATTCATGAAGATAGGAACAGCATTAGAAACTTTCCAGGATGACGGAGAACAAGATCCTCTCGACAAATATTTCAAGTTTAGACAGCAAGTAATATAGCTCAGATGCACACACTAGTTCAAAACAACTACCGCAATAAAATCTGGACTACGAGCTTTAGATAAACTAAGCCCATGAATAATATTTGCGACTAACCTTGGATCTGTGATGTCAGAGTCCAAAAGCTAATCTGTTTGATGAGAGAAGTCTGGCAAAGTAACATCATTGTCATTAAGGGAGGAATTGGTGGAAAACAATGTAGCAAAAAGATCAGCCTTTTCTCAAGAGAACAGAGAGAATCGAAAATCGTCTTAAGAGTGGAGGAATAAACTTGCCAGAATTTAGAACAAGGTTTTAAATCTTCCAGAAATTTCTACTATCAAGTCTTGAGTAAAAAGATTGTCGAACTGACTAAAGAAAGCGAGATTGAGCATCAGAAATTATCCTTTTAAAAGTGTTGCTAGCTGGACTAAACGAAACCCGAGATTCCGCAGTTCCATCGCATTGAACCATGAAGGAGAATGAGGTTTAACTTTGTAATTACGACTAGCTAAAATGGTTTCAGTACTTGTACCATTCTGTGGATTTACTTGCAACATCAGAAGCTGATTTGTGAAAGGTTGAATCTCATGGAATATCACCAAGAAACTGGCAAAATTAATCTCACTCAGCCTCGCCAAAGTCTTGCGATGATATGTTTTGTCAACAGGATTTGAAACAACTACCTTAACCTTAATTGTGACAACGATCAGAAGAACCAAACAAAGGAAAAGTTGAAATTGTACAATGACCAGAAACAAAAGTCAAAAGTCAATATGAAGGAGAAGGTTCTTCTGATTATAACCAAGGAAATCCTTCTGCAAAATGAACAGCCTACACAAGATAATGGGCAAGAGCAATATTGAACCTTATCAGGATGTGTCAGTCCTATTAAGAATAACTCAGCCTGGACATGTGACGAGCGTTCTAAAGACACGAAAGACAAAGATGTGAGCAGTTTGATGTTTGTCCAATGCCTTGTCAATGGAGTCCGATACCGTTTCAATAACGGAGCAATAATAGGAAGAGGAAGATCGATACAAGAAAAGTAAGTAACAAGTGGCCTGTAGAAGAGAAAATCTAAATCACGCAAAAGGCTTGTCTTTACATTCAAGTGCCTTTACTCTAATAGTTAGAAGATCCTGTCGAGCAGACAGAGCAGGACCACGAAGATGAATGGCAGAGTGTAGTCGAAATAAAGGTAAGTTTCAGTCAACACGAAGAAAAGCTTTCACAAAAGAAATATCGGAAAGAAGAACTCAAACATTACTGAAAGTTAAGCAGAGAGTATTTTTTGAAGATAATAGGTTATTCCGGGTCTGTGTAGAACGAATTTTACAACATCTCGAGTCTACACTCTCGGATATGGAGTCAGTCTTGGGCCGGGGACTCTCGGTAGCTCCTGACCACTTAAGGTCTGGCGGGGAATGGGGGCCATTTGTATGATTGAACTTGTCATAAAGGTAAAAAAAAAGGCACAGATGTCCAAAAACAACACCTAGACGAAAACTATCAGCATGCCAACTAACTGAGTCCTTTCGTGATGGGGTGGTATTAAATGGAGCGATGGCAGACACTGTCTACTACATACTATCTTAAAAAGAGAAAAGTGGTAACGAGATCACACTCGTTATCACACTCGTTATCACACTCGTTACCACACTCGTTATCACACTCGTTACC
Organism: Morbakka virulenta; assembly: GCA_003991215.1. Lineage (NCBI taxonomy): Eukaryota > Metazoa > Cnidaria > Cubozoa > Carybdeida > Carukiidae > Morbakka > Morbakka virulenta. The sequence goes on from RDPX01000270.1 coordinate 854,209, forward strand.
ACACTCGGGAAAATTTGGTTCTCGTCATTTCTTCAGTTAAAACTTCCCATCGCCGACTCCTTCGTCCGGGGAATGATGGCATTACTACTACTACTGTTTTACAAATAATAAATACTTTAAGGACATGACTTTTCAGAACTACGAATTGAATTGAATTTATTAATTTCAATTTTGTTTCATTTAAACCATACTCATCACAATAAAATACTAGAACAAGTTAAAGCTTATTACACCTTGGGTGCATCGAAAAGCACTCAAGGGAGTTATCAAGAAAAGTAATCAAGTGTTGTTTAAAGCAAAAATGAGAATTTATCTCCGTTCTGTGGGCGTAAAATATGTGTTGATTTGACAGCGATAAAGGTGCTTTTTATCTTCAGTAATGCAGTTCAGCTCACATGGGCACGAGAATGAAATAGCAGGTTGAGCTTTAAAGGAAATGGATGTAACGAGTATCCTGTATTATCAATTGTTTTATTCACTCGCAGCGATCGAATGATCACGAAGACCGGTCTTGACCCAGTCATCAAAACGTGCTCAATATGACCCAACATTCGAAATTTACATTGATATTTCATCTTCCTTTCTAAATATTTACCACAGATAATTATTTAGGCATCGCAATTACTAGTGTAACAGTGGTATTCAGGAAGTCAATTTATGTGTATACCGCAATCACTTGAATTAGCGCCACGGCTTTCTTTTTAGTGCGGTGCCTGTTTTGAAACTGATAAAATACAAATGATAAAAATAATTGGGATTGCCCTACTATATAACCATATGGAAAATTGTGACACTCAAAAAAAGAATTAGAATAAAGGTTCAACTTAATATAATATGAACATCATTCGGTTGCTCTAATCTTTCTTAAAATGAGTATATATATACATATATATATAACATAACTCGCCATTTTATGACATAATTCAAATCTTTTCTTTAGAGCTGGTAGTCGCATATATGTATACTGTGTATATAGTATACTGATATATAGTTTATACATATATAGTACACACATATAGTATACATATATATAGTATACATATATATACATATATATAGTATACATATATATATATACATATATATAGTATATACATATATATCCGACTACTAGCCCAAGGGAGAAGGTTTGAACTATTTCATAAAATGGCCAATAATGTTTGTTAAATATATTTTATGTATCATTTGTATCTGTTTATCAGCAGCAATACCAACATTAATCTCGGAAATCCACGTCGTTTATGTAATTTCATTATGTACCCATCGCAAATCCTCGATCCTGCTATCTTACTTTCCTATACTTCTCTTTCTCTTTTATTTCGTTTCACCATTTTAAGTTAGGTAGTATTTACGACTGCAGAGTTTATTGCCAATGTTTACAAAACAGAAGCTTTTTCATATTTGATTTTCGCAACTTAGTTTTCTGTGTGTTTACTTTCAGTACCAGTTGCTACTCTTAATAAACAGGTGAATAGTTCATCATTACATTGATAAATATATATATGTAATCAAGTAGGCCAAAATCCAAGCGTCAGATAAAGCAAGTCAGTAGGAAAATGCCAAGTTCATATCTTAAGGAAGTGGTCCCTCGTATAACAGGTGCTTTGTGTCTTGTGGCTTCATGTGGTATAAAATTTCTGCATCATTAGCAGCCAATTGAAAAGATGCTCAACACAAAAACCACTGGGTCACAAAAAACGCTAGCCTTTCATCATTGAGGTCTCATTACTATTTTTATTATTAATTAAAGTGTGGGTTTAATAGCGTTACTCATCAAACAATAACGTTTGCTGTTAATGCTGGTGAAGTTATTCCAATATGGTATTGTTAAAAAAAAGAAAATGATTTTGCCTACGGGAATGCTAGTGAACGAAATTTCAGGTAAAAACACCTAATCAAAATAAAATGGATAAAGCTTGTTGTGCTTCTACCCTTTTCTACTAATAAAAAGCTGAATAATGGATTGAGTTATCAAGAGTACTTGCACAAGATGGGTTCAGGGATGAGCTTTTCTCCTATATTCTATAAATATAAACATAATAAAAATAAAAATATAAACATAAATATAAATATAAACATAAATATAAACATAAATATAAACATAAATATAAATATAAACATAAATATAAACATAAATATAAACATAAATATAAACATAAATATAAATAAAAATATAAACATAAATATAAATAAATATATAAACATAAATAAAAATATAAACATAAATATAAACATAAATATAAACATAAATATAAACATAAATATAAATAAAAATATAAACATAAATAAAAATAAAAATATAAACATAAATAAAAATATAAACATAAATAAAAATAAAAATATAAACATAAATAAAAATATAAACATAAATAAAAATAAAAATATAAACATAAATAAAAATATAAACATAAATCATCATCATCATCATCATCATCATCATCATCATATTCGGTTTAACGTCAATTTTACATGCTAGCATGTGTTGGACGATNATATATAAACATAAATAAAAATATAAACATAAAATAAACATAAATATAAACATAAATATAAATAAAAATATAAACATAAATAAAAATAAAAATATAAACATAAATAAAAATATAAACATAAATAAAAATAAAAATATAAACATAAATAAAAATATAAACATAAATAAAAATAAAAATATAAACATAAATAAAAATATAAACATAAATCATCATCATCATCATCATCATCATCATCATCATATTCGGTTTAACGTCCATTTTACATGCTAGCATGTGTTGGACGATTTCTTGAAATTGACTTCCAAGTTATCCTATCCTTCACCAGGTCTCTGCTAACACCTTTTTCTTTCAGATCCATCCTTATCACTTCCTCCCATGTTTATATGTTATGTTTATATAAACATAAATATAAACATAAATATAAACATAAATATAAATATAAATAAATATGGTCCAAACAGGTTACTTTGTGAACCATAGTTTTTTTTACAAACTACCACCTCACTGGAAATAATGTCCTCATCACTTGTAATAATGTTAAATCAATAATTTTGGTAGTACATAGGGTTTGAAATGGTTACATGTTAATATCTCTTATTTACAATTGGTTTTTTCGATTGACTGCAGACCGAGACAGACAGCGTCAGTACAGCGCCAATTCAGCTTTCCAATCACAAATGGTAAATAATAAAAACTGTAATTTTTTATTCAAGTTTGAGCTCGCATGAACGATAGCACCAGTAAATAAATTATAGAATTTGGTAACCCTTTGCACTCAATTAATTTCATGGAAAATGTCAGTAAGACATCAGTAGAGGTATCAAATGTTACCTTGCGACCTTTTAATCATTTGATTTGGTCTGATCGTATTGCTTATCATACGTGCTTTGCACAGTGAAAAGAAGTCAATGTACAAACCTTATTAAATACACAGCAGGCTATTATAATCATTACCTTGATGATTTTACAATGGTCAAAATACAAGTCAAATCTGTCACCCAATCATCTGGTCCACTCTCACACCCACAGTCGTCCTCTTACTAGTGTTTCAAGAGCGTATTGTGATTAAGAACGTGACAATTTTATCTCAGCTTTGTAAACAGGACAACAGAAACTTGATGAAAACTGCTTTCTAAAATGCGCATTTAAAATAGAAGTAAAATTCATTTATAAAACGCGTAGAAAGTGGTAACACTCAATTAACCCAACGTCATAGTTTAGTGGTACACCCACCAAGTTTAACTGCAAGGTTGTCGTCAATCATTTCAATCTTGCTAATGGGAGATGTTAAGTATGACGTCAGTAATTCAATCACAATCTTCATCAGAATTGCACTTTAAATACTGCTGCTTTTGAACAAATAAAATGAGTTTTTTAGGCAACTCGGCGTCTTCAGGGAAATAATATACCACTGCAAACAAAGCGTGCACCTGTAATAGTCGGACGCGCACCAATTAGAGCCGCCAAATTGTGGCAGCCTTATATTGTCAAAGATAATGGATGAGCGTCAATGGCGTAAGGAAACTCTTTCAATAATGCCACTTATAAGGCCAATAATCTCTGCAAATCCTATTGAAGGAATAATAGCATTTTTAAAAGTCAACTTTGGAGTTTCCTTCATGAAAAGTCACTCGTTTTAACAAAAAGCTTCTTTGCCTCGTCTTTAATGCTACTAACTGCTTTGTGATCCATGGCTTTTTTGGCTCTAGAACTGAGGACAATGAGCAATGTGTATCACCACCCATAATGAATAACTGAAAGTGAAAACAAATAATATTGGAGTAGTAAGGATATAGGTCTGTGCTGTTTTTCCATAGCAAAAGCAACCGTAAAACCATGGGATTTCGATTCCATTAATACAGATTCCTTTGAATTACACGAGAATGCCAATGAAGACAACTGAAATTCATGTAATTCAAATACACTTTATATCTCCTGCTGATTCTCATCGAAATTTTCATAAAACAAACAAACACGAACTAATTAATAATAAATAATAACGAATTCATAGGTTTTAATACCTAGCTTACCATGAATATATATTATATATAAACATATATATATATATACCAGGGTAAAAATACATTTTAATTTTTGTATTGAAAAAGAAACTATAGCCAAATCTACTGGTTCCTTTTTCTGTCACTTCAGCATGTTGTGATAAAGATTTAAAACAATAACATGTATAACACTTGTAAATATAAACAACAAGACAACAATAACTAGATATTAAATGAAAAGTCCATTTCCAAAACAAAAATCCGAAATCGTTCCAATTTATTTATTTACATACATAAATTCCGACCAGTTTTATGATAATAATAATAAAAATAATTAAAAAAATAATATCAATATTATTATTATTATTATTATTATTATTAAAAAAGTTTTGTTCAGGACATTTGCGGAAATGCAAGACAATATTAATAGATAGCCAGACAATAATTCGAAAGGTGTTTTCAGGACTAATACAAGATATTGATTGATAAAAATAAGCACGTTGTGAATAGAATTTTTTTTTTAGTTTTAGAATTTTCTTTTTTTTAAGTTTTATTACACAATCGGATTTGAAATTTCCCTTGCGTTGAGTAAGGCTGTCTCTTAGGTTTGAGAATGGTTGTTTCATGTATCAGAACATGTTTTGTATTTATAACTAGCAATATTGGGTAGTTATTTATTATGGCTTATACCAAAGCTTTATTCATTCAATAATAATAATAATATTAATAATAATAATAATGATTATTATTATTGTTATTATTACAAAATGAAATTGAAAATAAGCTGAAGCTAAAAATGTAAAGATAATCAAAATAACAAATTGGTGAATTTGAGAAAAACTGATCGCAGTCCAGTAGTGGATCAACAGTCAATTTGGTACCAAAAAAGAAAAGAAAATACCCCAACTAATTACAAAAATCTACACAAATCTAAAACTACTCAATTTCGCAATAAAAATATTAAACTCATCTTCAGATTGTAGGTCAATCGGAAGCTTGTTCTCAACTGACGCACCTTAAAAATTAAAAAATTGCTTAGAATTTTAGAAGTTTAACTTGGGGTGAACGTATTAAATATCTCACATTAGGAGACAAGACCTGGCGTCTCCTTTGAAAAATATCAGTTATTTGTATTGCGCAATTAAGAAAAAGGTGCTTTTGTAGATTGCAATTCTTTGTCACCAAAGAGAATGAAAATCAACATCTGCTCATAGCGAAATGTCCTCTTGCACGCAAAAAAGAGAAATATTTAAGACTCATCCACAAAATATCACCTCCATTTAGACAAATTTAGTGTCCAACTTGACAAATCTTGATATATTTTGCAAATAAAGGCAGCTATTGCGAAAAGACCAATAAAAAAATAAATGTTTTGACGACAATGGTTACAACTGGGGGCAATTGAACTCTTGGGGTAAAAATCACTGATCTTCAGATATAAAACAGAAACAAAGAAAAGATACATTTTGAATTCCAACATGATAATCAATATTTGCACAATTTTTAACATTAAAAATGACAGACAAAAAACACTTCTTCTCTTCTGGTTTCCTTTTCATCACGGAAGATATTCATCGGGAGAGGATGGATTCAATGCCACATTTCTGTAGAGGCTGGTACCCAGATGCCTAAATATATACACAGAGGTATCTTTTAATGGATATATGGCTGATGGTTCCATGGTGGGGTACTGCTTCATTAAAATCTCGTCAATAGTATTATGGAAGATGAACACTATGTGACTCCACCTGGTCCATTTAGCTATCAAAATAATAACTTTGGAGATCTTAATCAGTAGGATACATTAATAATATCGACGGCACTCCCTAGTTTAAGGTAATGAAATGCTTGATCTATTGCTTTTTGTTTAACATACTACGTGCAATAACAACCTATGCATTTAAGTTTTAAAGAGGATATTGGTAAACATAACAAAGTTGAGTAAAGCATTAATTTTACGTTGGCAATTAGACAGACGGTGCCCAAAAGCTAGAGAAAATAGGTCAACCTAAACATACCAAATGATATTTTGGCCAAAAGAAAAAACAAAACCCTGAAGGTATTAGCTAAAGATACGGCCATGTATCAACGTATGAATGTAGAGGGATGTAGATGTATATGTATTTATATGTTTGTATGTATGTATGTATGTATGTATGTATGTGTGTATGTATGTATGTGTGTATGTATATATGTATGTATGTATGTATGTATGTATGTGTGTATGTATTTATGTGCGTATGAGTGTATGCGTGTATGTATGTGTGTAAGTATGCATGCATGTATGCATGCATGTATGTATGTATGTATGTATGTATGTAAGTATGCATGTATGTATGTATGTATGTATGTATGTTTGAAAAAACATTAACTGTTATGACTTCAAGAGGCGCACGTCTCTCAGTGTTAGATGATGGAATGTCAGAACCTTGCTTGATCTTAAAATTTCAACGAGACCAGAGCGTAGGACCACACTATATGCAAAAGAGCTTCAATGTCTCAACGTTGACATTGCAGCAATTTCAGAGACTCGACGTCCGGATGAGGATTACATAGTTAAAGTGAAGTCAGGATACTCTATTTTCTGGGTGGAAATGCCTCAAGGTGAAAAACGGGAGGGAAGAGTTGGTTTTATCGTACGTACCACTCAGGCCAAGAAACTTGACCGTCCCTCTAGCATAAATGATCGGAGCATTAAGCTGCGTGTTCCACTGTCACGCGGGTGCCATCTGTCAATACAATCGATATATGTCCCAACTCTTCAAGCTTCATATAAATCTGTCATACAGTTTTATGGAGACCTCCAGGAAACTATTATTGGTGTTCCAAAAGAAGCGAAGTTAATTTTACTTGGGGAATTCAATGCATTAGTCAGAAAGCAGCATTTGGTCTGGAATGCCATAGGCCCTTATGGCATGGGAAAGATTAATAACAATGGGCCAAATCTTCTCAATTTTGTAGTAAATTCAACCTGGTCATCTGCAACACTTTATTTCATTTGAAACATAAAGTAACTTGGATTCATCCAAGATTGAAGCATGGCCATATGATCAACTTTATCATCACCAGAAGCCAAGACCTAAAAGATGTCTGCAGTATTCGTGTCTTACGTAGCGCTGACTGCAATTGTGACATCAACCACAAACTTGTAAAGTCTGTGGTCGGTCTGTTGTCTGAGGCAGGACTGGTGGATCATCGTAAGTCTCATCGGACCACTGGACCCAAAATCATTTATTTTGTGTCCCTTACTACTGCTACTTCTGAACCTTCTATTCACTCATGCCCATCGTGCCCCAAAATCTGCACATCGTCTGGTGGACTCAAGCGACACCCCAGAAGGGATAACTTGGAATGCCACATCTGAGAGAAACTGAGCAAGTCGCTTGCAGGTCTCAAGAGCCACTAAGACTATATGGGCGGAAAAAGCAGGTGGAAGAAAGAAATGAAGGAGCAGCACTCGTCTGACAAGACGCAGCAATCATCACGTATGTGTGTATCTGTACATCTATCCATCTATTTGTCTTCCTCTATGTGTGTCTGTCTCTCTGTTTATTTGCTGTCTGTCTGTCCCTACCACCGCCCTCTTTCTCTAGTTGTTCTACAGCTCCTTGACCTCACTCTCACTCTCTCTCACTGGCCGTCCCCCCCCCCCCCTCACTCATCCTCACTCCCTTCCTCCTCTTCATCCCGTATTCTTTCTCTCCCTTCTCCCCCCTCCTGTTACTAAACAACCCATTACAAACTTTACTTATATATATATATATATTTAAGAAATATAATCCACA
>RDPX01000270.1:862740-891495 GCA_003991215.1 Morbakka virulenta
TATATATATATATATATATATACACTCAAGCTACATACAGTACTGTTTCGCCCTTTGTGGGTTCATCAGTGCAGCACAGAGTTTCTGAGACATAACTCTCAGGCCATGTTGCCGGAGCAAGCACAGCTTAAGAAGTTATTGTGGGATCCTGTCAGAGTGCTCAAACTACGCATGCGCAGTGAGCTCCGCATTATATATTATATATTATATATATATATAAATGGCTGGGTTGCACAGTATACATTATATTTTTCGCTTGTTTGTTTCACGAAGATGGTCAAAAGGCAGTCCAATTTCCTTTCAGGATCCATGTTGCCTGAAAGACTTTGTTTGGTGAGTTTGGAATAATGGCATTGTGTGAAATGGCGATCTGTTGGTAGTATTGCCAAGTTAGGTCGTCATGATTTTAACCAATGAAAATGAAATTATTGTTCATTGATTAAAGATAATTTGAAACCACCCCATTGTAAACCTTTCCTTTATCATTGAATGACGGTGTAAAAGAGATGAAGCATGTTATCACTAATCAAATTTGTCTGAACTACTTACTATTTAATTACTGTCTTTTGTAAGGAGATAAAAAGTTGTGCTCAAATCAATACTTAATTAAGGCAACAAGAAAGGTATCAAATTTGGTAATCAGTCATCCCTTTTCAACTTACTGTCAGTTCCATTTCCTGATCGTAATATAAAAACTGTGGTATCAATTACACTAAATAAATAATGCATTTCTCTTCACAATATGTCGAGTCAAAGATACGTCTGCGGAGGCGTCACTTGTCCAAATTGTCTCATTGGGATCGCTGCCACAATTCTAGTTGGTAAAAAGTCATAATTATCTTGTTTCACAACAACAAATGCCACGATGAGAGTTACTGGCTTTTGGAATGTCAGCTACGAAGAAGCAAAAGCAAGCCAAACTAAATAGTTGTTGAAGTTGGTTACACAAAAGCTACACACTGAGAAACCAGAGGAAAAATGGAAATCTCATTTGTAAAGGCAGCAAGTACAAAGACTCGAAAAGCCCACATCTCTTTGGTGATGTAAAATTAAATTGGTTCTTGGTAACTCGATATTCTAGTTTTTCTTTGAAATGAAATTCCATGTAGTGGTGCACATTATTCATCGAGTTGCGCAAAGAATATCAAGAAAAATTCAATCTCATTATTATTACTATAATTATTAATAATTGCAATTTTATCTACACACAAAATGTCCCGTGCGTATCAAGGCTGTTCAACTTAATACTGTCTTGAAACCAGGTTGCAAAAAAAGCTTCCTTTTAGCTACTTTCCCAAGAAAATTGAAACTTTTAACTCATCCAATTTCTTGTTTTCCATATTAGTTTTGTCTTTTTTAGTAATTCTTTTTTTTTTTGACCGTCATCTTTTTCTGGTTCTTTCATTTCATTTCCCTCTTCCGCTCCCTCTCTTAACTCCTGGCGAAGATATGTGGTCACTTGCCGTCTTGCGAGAGATGAAAAAGCAATTATTTCGTTTTTAATGGATACTACAGAAATTTGACAAAAATGTTTGAAACGCATGAAAGTTTTTCCATTTTCAAAACCATTTCGCATTCCGCTAAATTTTTCAGACTGGAATGTATATCGAGAGATAACACATTTGTCAAACTATTATGAGCCGAAAGAATGTTGAAATAAAAAGGAGGTTAATAATTTTCTGTTATCGTTATTATTTTCAAGTCAAAACCAAAAGATCGATTCAAAATTTATTTTTATTCTGTTCAAAATCTAATAATAATATCTTAAACGCCCAAAAAGATATTTCAAAAAACGCAACTTATTACATGGCAAGTATCATATTTGTATTGTATATTTGTCTCGTGGGAGATAATTAATTTCAAGGTATCCATATATATATATACCAAATCAATGCTGTCCGTATTCACACGTTTGGTGGCACACTATTTTGATATTTATTACAACTAGAATACCCCCCCTCCCCTCCAAGAAATTCGATTTTTGAAGGTACTGTATCGTGGAAACCAACACCAGCCATTAATATGTATCAAGAAAAAAATTAAATGATTCCTCTTTAAATTGGCAAAATTATTGAGTTCGTTGGTGGTTAAATGGTATCTAAAAATGGTGGCTAAGGATAACTTTTGAGTTGACAGTTCTTCTATTCAATGGTTCATATTAGTCTTCTTTAAAATAAACAGCTCTAGAAGACAGGTGGTCCAAAGTCAAGATAATATCATACCCTTTATAGCAGTTTGTCTCCTGCAGTATCAAAATCTTTTTTTATTTTAAGTGTACCATCAAGTTGGCAAAGAAACCATCAAACTTCATTTTTTCTAACAAATTGAACACCAAGCTCAATTCCCACCATTCTTTCACAACTTCACCTTTGACGATCTTTGGCCAAGTGCTTTAACTCGCTTTATTTTCAACAAAAAAGGAAGGCACGCAAATTAATTATAGTGAAATCATTCATAGCGACACATGATTTTCTATTCCGATGAATACGTCAAAACCAGCTTACTTTATCGCTGTTGTCGCCAAACAACGATGGAGTACCTCATGGAAATAATATTCTCTTAAGATAGTTTCCCAAAAATAATGTAAATATTATATATAACGCTTGGTGTCCAAGAGTTTCGGCTCACAGCCAAAAAGTTAATTATAACGGTTGCATAACGTTCAAAGATAGTTATTGTTACTTTGGCAATTGCTTAATGAAATAATCACACCACAGGTTGGGGCAAGCGCAAAGCAAAATGCCAGCTGCACTCAAAATCCACTAATACAGTAACGCACTCGATCGGACTGCACAACATATAACGAAACTGTCTTAATTGCTGACATGTTGACGACTAACCAAATTCATACACTTGGTATACAACATGAGCTTGATCATATTCTCTTCTACCGATAATTCTTTGCAAAGTAAATGAGCAGATTAATCTCTTAATTATGTGTAACAATTGACCATTTCCACTAAGCTGCCTATTTTCCAGATGTGATACCATTATACAGCCGTTCTTCTGCACATGCATTTTTCAGAAAATACATTATCATGGCATTGATAGGTCAAACTATATGCAATCACGCTGAAAAGAGATCGGGATAAGTTCGGCTGCAGCGACACTCCAGAATACAAAACAATACGTAAGTTAATATTTTGGTTGATTAAATGGAACGGAAAAGAAGGCAAATGGCATTAAATCTGTGACTTTGTGGTAAAGAATTAGTTGAAGGAGAGCTCCATAATTTGCTCTTTCTTATGATAGCTTGTTGGCATAGACACACAAGAGTGCAAATAACGACTGTATGATGATGTACTTGCACCATTTGTTGGTATATAACATCTGAGAAGCTAAATCCAACTGGTTTGGTAACAAAAAGAACCCGTCTTATGTAATTGGCGGTGACTCAATGTTGTAGTAGTACGGCGCTTTCGAACAAATTTTAATGACCTCATCCAAAGGAACGATCGAAAAGTCATTTAATATTAAATACTTTTTATTATTTAACAACTTTTGAGCGCCAAGAACAAAATGGTTTAATTTTATCATAAACATCTGGCAATAATCTAAATTTTTTTTCACTCATAAAAAAGGTTTTGAATTTTCTAATTAATTTCAGCTAAATGGTCACAATCTTCAGGTACTTGATATTCTTAGTATATTAAGGATTTAGTTCCTGTTTGTTAGGTTTCTTAATTTTGCCCACCCACCCACCCCCCCCAAAATGGGTGCAAGCTCTTTATGCAAGTGAACGTCTTGGTATGGGTGCTTATGTCCTCCATCATACCTCTTTCCTTAAAACACAAATTAAATCAGTAAAATAATCAACATAAAACTACGTATGTATCAAACTTCCTAAGGATTGACAAAAGTTGCAGGTGTCTTTTGTGGCTTTCATTTAGTGATAGGAACAGAACACTCTTCGATAAACAATACAACTGAGTTTGTATTCCAATAAAATTGCAGTTATTAAACTGACTTTGTCTTCATTGATGAATTCACCTGTGAAAAGGAAATGTTGCCTGGGTCACCTTGAGAAATGTTATGATGGCATGTGATTATAATTATAAATGGATATTCCTCTGGTAATTATTTGATAACAATGTTAATTACCAATAGAATTCAGACTTTTTATTGTATTGCAGGAAATAGATAGTTTGCTTTGAAATTAAATTTGAAATTACTAACTTCTGTTTGTGCAAACAGAAGGCAATCTGTTTGTGCAGATAGAAATAGTGTATGTAAGACCTGAATTGAGGATTAGAATTTCATTAATTGTCACTGCGTGGGGGTTGTGTAATAGGATAACTGAAATGAGCAATTGGCTGTAACTCTTGGGTGGACATCACTGAATTACTATCAACAAAACTTGAAGATAAGTAAATTATTTTGTGGTCAGAAAAAAAAGACAAAAAATCGAAGGATAAAAAAAATCATAAAGAAATGAAGCAAAAGTTATGAGTTTGTTCTCTCCGAATTTGGCAAACAAGAAATACGTTTTTCATTTGTTATGGCATTCAAGTAATCTCCCTTGTCAATATACTACTATCAAGGAAGGTGATTTTGTTAAGAGATTAAATAATTGAGAATGAATACGAGTATGTTGGCTACAGCTCAGCGTAGCTCAGCTCAGCTCAGCGTAGCTCAGCTCAGCTCAGCGTAGCGCAACGCAGCGCAGTTCAGACCGTTTTGTAATACGTGATGTAATGTAAGAAGCGTTTGATTTTTGCATTCCCTTATTTTACTGGCACATCTTGATCATAATCAAGTGATTAATGGAAGTATACATCACACATATTTCAGAACACGAACAGACCTCTTTTTATAAATTAGATGCTTAATTAAAGGTGAGACCTGGATTAATGACAGTAATATCAGCTCGAATGAAAAATGCGTGAAAGAATATACTGGAAAGAGCAGTAATTTCTGCGCATCAAATGATAACAAAGAGCTATTAGTTTGTTTTTGTTATTGCTTGAAATATTAATTGCTTGAAACGAAGCTCGTTCATTAATCATTCGACTGATTAATGGGGCCTTTTCAGGCTGTCGATATTTGTCTCAGGTTTTTTATATAACTCGTATAGTGGACAACAAAAATCAGTCGAAACTGACAACATTAAAGGTACACTTACTCCCTGTATGTAATGCTTTAATTACACAGCAATCGGCTTATTTTAGCCAGTAATTCTGATTCCCAACGCAGATGTCTGAAATAAATTAAAATTTACTCATGTTTGCTGTTAGGCAGACACCCCCCCCCCCCCCTACAGTGTGTTCAATAAAAGCTAGGTTAGAAATTACATAGGCTTGATCAAGCTAGCCAGTAGAATGAACGGAATGGAAATATGGATGTTGGCTAAGTTGGGCATACCAAGAGGATCTTTAATAAACACTATTCTTATTGCAAACAGTGGCAGAGAGATTTTGTAAGTGCAAACAAAACGTTTTTCTGTGAGGAGAAACTGGCATTTGTAACGGTGATAAAACTAAGAGTTTGGTTATGGAAAAATAAGGATGCTGTCATTCCATTTAAGATCATTTTCACATACCATCATTTATTATCTAATACTCCTGACTATTCAGTATCCCAGAAAAAAACCTTAAAGGCGTTATGGCTAAAATAGCTGACTGTTCTTGGAAACACTGCCATTTATGCGTCGTTACTCATAACAGTTTCCAAAACGGTAAAAATAGTATAATTTTACGTGTTATATCGGGAGTATCTAAAAGATATCGATTGAAAGGGGCTTCAACATAAATATGTTCTTCCCTTTGGAATTGTACTAGATCAAGCATAATCAATCATACATAACTACACACAGACACAGATGCATACACACGATCATACATACACAAGAACATGCTTACAAACCAAGAAGAAACAAAGAAATCTCAAGGACTGTGAAAATACGGAGATAAAAACGAATTTAAGACAGTCGATGTCAGTATAAAAAAAGCGGAGTTTTTTGTTGACAAAAATCTAGTTCTACGCTTTGACATCAGCTTTGGTTTCAGATCCAATCAACCTTTTGGATTCTCAAATACCCATTATCTGTGAGCCTGACATGTTCAAGACAATTCATGTCCATAAGATTTAATAAGTAGACCAGGTCACATACTCCGGAGATAGATCTTTTCTAGCGAGAGGTAGATTATGTCAAGTGATTGGCCCATTATCTGTTGGCGTTATAAAGACAGAAAAAAGCGATAAAAATCTTACATTATATAAAATTAAAAAAATATATGCGTTTGTGCGGAAAAAGAAGGAACGGGCAATGAATAAATTCATTTCAAAAAAAAGGCAATTAATAAAAATCAGACACCCCTTTGGTGGCGGATCTCACAAAGAAAACATGGCAGATGACCACCCATCTTAAAATATTTGTATCTACTGCTACCTTTGAGATACAATAAGCAATCTTGTTTGATTTTTTTCTTAACTCAGCAATGATAACTACAATTATCAGAGGAAGTTCCGCAAACTGATACTCATCTTGATGCCACACCCTTTCCCCATCGTCATGAATGAGTTTTTAAACGAGCATGTAAGTGCGTCTTGTTATGATACAGGTAAACAACTACTGTAGCCACTGGGACGAAGCGGTACTTGTACCAATTTTATGCGACTCGACAAAGTTTGTGAACATGGCCAATAAAAACGGTAACGTCTGCAAGAAGTAAAAATGAAAGGCATGTCATCCAAGCCTCACAACGTCCTCTCAACCATTTTACAACAAATAGGGCAGTGAGATACTCTACCATACTATAGTCTATACCGAGTATCAAGATTACTTTAAAGTACAGCAAACCGGCAAAAATACATGAGGTGCTCTGTTCTACAGTGAGAACAAAGGCTTTAAAAAGGCCGCTTCATTCAAATGGCAAGATTCCTTGCGTTCTAACAAGTTTTGAAAAGAACCAAAATCCAAAGTCTTATGTTAGTTCCTAAAAAACCCAACAAATGTATGTTATCTGGCAAATAGATATTTCATTTTCCTTTCCTCAATTTTCGCTTATATTTCGATGCAGATTAGTTTGATTATATTTGATAATATGCTCTTTGTTTCACTTAAGTTGAGTTTATCATTCACTGAATTAGACAGAGGTCTTTGTAGGTTAACAGAATAGTATTACATATAGCAAAACAAATTAATCGGTATAAACATGACATGTAACAATGATAAGTTTATATTTATAAAGTTTCCAGGCAAAAAGAATTAAAGTTCTTATCTCGTAAAAATATCCATATGCATTAATAGTAATAATAACAACAACAACAACAATAATAATAATAATAATAATAATAATAATAATAATAATAATAATAATAATAATAATAATAATAACCGCTTGAGCAATGTGCCTTTCCTCACTTGTTGTGAGGCGCCACTTGCAAGGTTGAAGTGATGTTTCCATTTTTATTTGGTTATTTTATCTCACTCTTGTGGCTACAGTACATGTGCCTGCATTCAACTTTCCTGGCTTGTTGTTGGGCGCTGAATGTGGGTTTTTCACCCATCCATCACTAGATGGTGTGTAACCACTTGATAATAAAAGCAACCAGAATTGTAGAATTACAAAAGACTGTGTTACTACACTCTGTCAGAATCCTCCGACGAGTGCTTGAGATTTGAGGAAACTTATTGTTACCAAAACGCTGGAACATGAATCCACTGATCAATTTTTTTAAAAACAACAACTCGATAATAATAATAATAATAATAATACCCTAGCAAAGGAAACATAATCGCAGCTCATGACCAAAGCCTTTTCACGAGAAACTACCAGGCAAACATATTACACAATGGTGCAGACTCCAAGTGTCGATTCTGTGACCAATACATAGAGACTACTGATCACCATGACCGTGTAGGACAATATATTCATTGGGGAATATGTCGGTACTATCAGATACCCGTACCTCCAAACTGGTATGAACATAAATCTTCACCAGTCATCAACTCAGAGGACGTCACAATTCTTTGGGATTTCCCGATTAACACAGATAGGGCTATCCAAGCCAACAGACCCGGCATAGTAATTAAAAGGTTGAAAATAAAAAACATGCACCCTGATAGATATGAGTATACTAACTGACATTCCCGTGAAAGAGTTGTCAAACTTAGCAAGTGTAAGGACTTGGAAATCGAAATTCAAAGAATGTGGGAACTCAAAACCACAACAATCCCCGTGATAGTAAGCGCATTAGGGGTGATAAAAAAGGCACACAAAAATATTTAGACAAAATACCCGGGGAACCACAGATTCAAAATATTCAAAATATTGTTATAACTAGTACACCTCATAACCTACGTAAAACCCTTTCAATTCAAACATTCTGAAATAACCTTTTATGTGTTCTTTCTAGACAATTATATACTTTCTTTTTATACGAACGTTTAAATTAAAATTTTTAAATACTACTCTAACATATACTTCTATGCTGATTTTGTAATGAATTCGTCGTTTTGCAACTTTTGATGATCATGTTTTGTATTCTTATATGTGCGTATCTTGTATTATTTAGTATTTATTGTTTGTAAAAACGTCTTTTAAAACTTTTGTTTGCCACAGGTCACTGGGAGTGACTCGGTGAACAATTGTATCAAATAGCTAACTCTATGAAAATGCATAATAATAATAATGTGTCCTGGGTATGACGATAAACTGGTTCCGGTTGTGGAGTTTCCACGTGGGAGAATGTCACAACTACCTCCAGGTCACCATTAGGCAAGGTGTAGCACCTGTTAGTTTACTCTGAGACCTACAAATACTGGGTTGACGTCCGGCGGAGTTGTCTGTCCCTTTCCTCTTTCTACCAGGGACGAGGTCGTACGCCCTGGTTGGCAATAGTCCTATGAGAAGGAAAACTCAGAACAATAAACCAACTGCCGTTGTAAATTCCGGGTTGACGTCTGGAGGTATGTAAATATGTCTCATGGTTAGAGTTGGATCTTCAGCTTTGGTTAGCGAATTCCCTAGTGTCTCGATAAAAATACTGGCTGTGGCACCTGATCACCACTACCCTCTTGGTGAGTGAAATGAATTTTCAAGTAATGAAAACAACGCGGTTAGTGGGGCTGGATTTTATTCTGAAAGCTCTTCTCTCGGCAGGTGTTCCCCGGCACAGCAGCGGGGGCCTGATCA
The DNA here is from genome assembly GCA_003991215.1 of Morbakka virulenta. Lineage (NCBI taxonomy): Eukaryota > Metazoa > Cnidaria > Cubozoa > Carybdeida > Carukiidae > Morbakka > Morbakka virulenta. The sequence continues at coordinate 871,878 of RDPX01000270.1, forward strand.
TCACCATCCTGATACTGCTTCACAAAGGACCCGTAGGAAATGGTCACAAGAAGAAAATAGAACAGTTATGGAATGTTTTTATCTGAGCAGCTCTAAACGGAGAGGAGATAGAAAGAGAATGTAAGAGATCTGGATGAGTAAAGGTACGTTTGATGTTAGTGAACAGAGGTTGATAGACCAAAAATCCAATATCATAAAAAAGAATTGTCAGTGGTAGAATTAGAGGAAATTAGAAGGAACATCGAAGATTTTCCCTATGGCGATTTGTATGATACGCCTAGTGTACCAGAAGGTATCGACCTTAATGTTAAAGCTGAACCTGAAAAAAAAGAGGAAATTGTTGATAACATCACTGAGAGTTGTGGCGTGTCGGATGAGATAGATCATAGTACTCAGGCCCCTAAGAAAATACCTGGCTTCACGCTCAGTGACAAAGAAGAGCAAATGCTCCAAAAAATTTGCATAGTCCTGAACAATACCAGGGAACGGCTACCATCTTTGAGAGGAATGCGAAAGGCGAAGATTACCACTGAACTCAATAGGGTCAACTCTTTATCATCCAAAATTAAAGTTTCTAATATCTCAGAAGTTAATGATCTTTTCTATGCTGGTGCTGTAATTGTAACAAACAACTTGGTAACCAGAAAAAGGGGGCAAGAACCATGGTGGAAAAAGAGACTAGACAATAAGTTAAAAGAACTTAATAAAGACCTTGGGCTTGTTAATAGTCTCATCGAAGAAAACAGATTAAAACCTAGGTCAAAAAACCGGCTTCAGATAAAATACAAGATCAAACAAAAGTCATTAACTTTTGTGAGGGAAGAAAAATAAAAGAGAATTACAGTTGTAACGGGAAAAATTAAGCGGTACAGCAACCAAATAAGCCAATAACAATACAATAGAACTTTCCGAAATAATCAAGGTCAGTTTCAATCAGATTTAGAAAACAAAGGTAACTCAAAAAGTGAAGTTCCTGATCCACTTGAGGCCCAAGAATTTTGGTCAGGAATTTGGGAGGAAGAATAAGTACATAACAGTCATGCCGATTAGCTACATGACTTTAAGAATACTTTTGAAGACGGAGACATGCCAACGATATCATAATATCTGCAGAAAAGTTTTCTGAAGTCTTGAGGAAATAGCTAAATATCTCCAACAGGACAAGATTGATCAATCTAAAGTTCCTGGTTTGGATTCCATTCTGCTAGTCTTGCAACAGTGTGGTTCTAAGCTATCTTTTTGGGGTCCAAACTTTTCAATATTTGCCTTTTCGAGTCTTGCTTTCCATCTTCCCAAGAAATTTCATAACAATGTCCAGGTCTCCAAACATGCGGGTTATCTATCTGATCCTGAGAAATATCGACCCGCAAGTTTCCCTTTTCTCATTGGTAACATCTTTGAACGAAACATCAGTCATGTACTGGTGAAATTCTTGCAGAACCAAGATCTTTTTGTTGATGCTTAGTATGGATTTAAATATCAATAAAGCTGCTTGATTTGTCATTTTTTCCAGATCTTCCTTGGGATTCTTATATTCAATCAATTGGCAAGTCTGGATTTAAAAAGGTTGGTTCCTTGTACCAAGCTAGAAAGTACCTTAAGCTTGAAGCCATTTTGTATATCTTTTTGTCTACCGTCCGTCCCTGCATTGAATGCTGATGTTATATCTACACAGGTGCTTCCTCATTTCATCTTGACGATCTTGATCGAATTCATAGGTATGTTTGAAACGTGATAGGTCCAAATCTTGCTACTCCTCTTCAATCTTTGTCTGATCGAGGACATGTGGTTTCGCTTAGCACTTACCAAAGGCTTCATCAAGGAAAGTGATCTTCAACTGAGCTTTCCTCGCTGGTACAAACTCAGTTTATTGCATCTCGTTTGACTCGTCTCTGTTGTTTTTCGTTCTAATAAACTTTCCCATTAATGTAGTATTCCTCTCGAATGCCTAGACTGAAGCACTCTTTGGCTTTTCGGTGCTTGAACATCCTAAACTAAATTTGCCTCCAGCATCGTTCAACACTTATATCATTACCAAAGAAATGTTATCTTGTTCTGATGCCTTTTTTGTCTTCATGTCCTTAAATGCCCATTGCAGCTCATCTTTCAGTATGTAGGATGAGTTTCAATTTTCACTTAGTTCATCATAAAAGAGAGTTTCAATTTATTCTTTTCCGCCTCTCAGCGACATCCTCTTGATCAAGAAGCAATCTGGCATCCTCCGCTCTGATCCACTTTGTGGATGGCATTAACTTTCTTCAGGTAACTTCCTTGTATTCTTTTAAACATCTTTTTGGTGTCGTTTCGTTAAGCTCTTCCTGACATTTCTTTTCAAACCACGTCTCTTCCTCCTCTTTCCATTTCCTTTTGGGCTCATTTTAATTCGTCCGTATTGGACAAGGTTTTTATTCACCGATCTTCTTTGTTTCATCAGATCTTTAATTTTTGTTGTTATCCACAAAGAGTAATTCATACTTTGGTTCTTCCTTTGTGGTATTTGTCAGATGGTTCCAATAAGACTTAGCAACTTCATTTGGAGTTGACATGTTAGTTATTACCCATCTAAAAATTTTTGATTGACTTCTCGAGTTTTAAGTGACTTTACTATAAGTTTCTTTGGTCACTTGGATATCTTAAAAGCTCTGAATGACAATATCATTCATAATCCATCTATCTATCTATCTATCTATCTATCTATCTATCTATCTATCTATCTATCTATCTATCTATCTATCTATCTATCAATCTATCAATCTATCTATCTATCTATCCACCTATCTATCTATCAATCTATCTATCTATCTATCTATCCATCTATCTATCTATCTATCTATCTATCTATCTATCTATCTATCTATCTATCTATCATCTATCTATCTATCTATCTATCTATCTATCTATCTATCTATCTATCTATTTAGATATGGAATTATTTAACTGAATGTGAAACAACAAAATTTCCAAGAGCATATATAACAAACATAAATTTGGTGCCACAATTAACTCACGTTAAATTTGACCGTAGTTCCTGATGTTCCACTCCCAAATCCTCCTTAAAAGTGACAAATAAAAATCTCAAATGTTTAATGCTACAAATACCATATATCAAAGTGGAAAACTTTTTCTGGCTAACTGAATGATAAAAATAACTCACCTGGCCAAAAACGTAACTGCCCGAGGGTGCATGTCTTATAGAAGAGAATAATTTTCAAGCTCTTTTACGATTGTGACACTCTTAGCATTTTTCATTCAATCAAATTTAAGTACTTGACCACTTGATTATTTTGTGCAAGTCATGAAGGACAATTATAGTGCAAACGCAGTTAGACCTATACTGGGTGATTGGAACTAATCAGATCGTTTATCTTAAATCTATTCACCTTATAAGACTGTTGTAAATGGGTCTTGAAAGTGACCAAATGGTTACTTTCACAAAGGCCCAAACTTATTTGTCATTGTCTTTCAGAAATGTTCACCTGCATTGGTTTCTTGTTCTTGTTCTTCTTCCGATACTGGTATCCTGGTAGTCAGAGTCAGCAGCACAAAACGTTGCACGCCATTTCCACCTTTCGTTCGCGTCAGGCTCGAAAACTCCCTTGCTTTTCAAATCATTTTTCAAAACATCGCTCCATCTCAGTTTCTGTCTTTCAACTGACCTCCGTCCCCTGATTGGTTACCTTTTTGCTCTCTGCGCCGTACACTCATCTCCTTTCCTTACAACGTGACCGAACCACCTTCACCTTGCTGCTCTCAGGTTATCAATTAATGCTTGTTATTCAAGCACTTTTTCGTATCTCCTCATTTGAGCATCTTTCCTAATGCGACACTCGAAAAATCCACCTCAGCATCCTCATCTCCGTTCGCATCAGCAGCTGCTCTTCCTTCTTCCTTTAGTGTCCAGGTTTTTGCTCTGCATATCAGTCCTGAAGGTATCACAGTTTGTTACACCTCGCTTTTGACACGCCAAGGAATCGTCCTATCGCACACCATACCTTTCACTTCTCTCCACTTGTTCCAGCCTGCCTTTGTTCGTTCCTTCACCTCTCTCTTTCATAACCTCCAGTTTCAACCAGTGTAGAGCGTACGTATTTGAATATTGTCACCTTGACTTTCATCTCTTTGCCTCCTTCCTTACAGCATGCCATAACCTCTTGTCTTCTTGACGTTAACCTTTAATCCTTGTCTTCCCAGTGTTACCTGCCATAGCCTCATCCTCTTTTGGAGTTCCTCTTGCGATCGAGCTGTAACCATTATGTCGTGCGCGAAGAGAAGCTCCCATAGCTCATCACTTTGGAGGTTTTTTGTGACGTCATCCATAACCGTAATGAATAAGAAGGGGCTGAGCGCTGAGCCCTGGTGTAGCCCTACATTGACTTCAAGAGCTCTCGGACTGGCCCCCCTTCGTCAATATTGATGTTCTTGCCCCTTTGTACATTTCTTTCACAATCCTCACAACTCTTTGAGGCACTCCCTTCTTTCCCTACGCCCAGAAAACAATATCCTCCAGTACTCTGTCATATACTTTCTCGAGGCCAATAAACCCGCAGTACAGGATCTGGTTCCCTTCGATTCTCTTCTCTTGCAATTGCTTGACCACAAAGCTTACATCAACATTGCTTTCCCTTCATGAATCCATACAGCATTTCATCTATCTTCACTATCTCTCGGAGCCTTTGGTCTATGACTGTTTCCAACACCTTCCTTGCGTGTTCTGTAAGCTTAATGCCTCTGTAGTTTCCGGGATCCATATTATCCCCTTTCTGTTTGAATATCTGTTTGAACGATAAACTCTCCAATCTTCCGGTATCTTCTCTTCGCACAGGATGCTGTTGCATAGGCCCGTCATCCAATTTTCTCCTACATCGCCCAAAGCTTTGAACATGTTTGCTGATACTTCTGATGGCCCACTAGCATTTCTGCTTTTCATCTTTCTGATAGCACTCATGATTTCGTCTTTTGTGATAGGCTGTACCAGTCCTGTGGCCGGCTCACATGGAGAACCCGCCTCTCTTTTGTTTTCCTTACTCAATAGCTGGCTGAAGTACTCCTTCCATCTCGACTGAATGCCATTCGCAACGTGCAGTACCTGTCCGCTTCCGTCCTTGATAGCAGTCTTATGTTTACATCCTTTCTCTTCCTTGCTCTAATCTTCGCTATCTTTTAGATAGTCTTTTCGCCTCCTTTGGTTATAAGCCTATCATACCATTCTTGAAATGAGTCCCATTTTGCTCTTGCCACAGACCTTTTGGCATTCTTGTACGTCTGTTTGCAGACCTACTTGGTGTTCGCTGAGGGATTTTTCTTCCAGTTTTTGAAAACATCTTTCTTTTCTGCGACAACCTGCTGAACATCGTCATTCCACTACCACTCCTCTCTTTCCAGCCTTGCACCTCCTTTGGCTCTACTAACTACTTCCTCTGCGGCAAAGGACCATAGCTTTATTTATATCCTTCCACTTTCCCTTAACATCCTAATGGTATTCCTGTTTGCACTGGTTCCTATTTTGTCTAAACCCAATAAGTCCAAGTCTGATGCTGGAACCAACCTTTGTGCTTAAGACTTCCAAAAACTACTGCAAAATACTTGATGTGTATGACCACGATCATAAAATCTTCTTTCATTTTTCAGTAAGATTTTTGAACCATTCATCTGTCTACTTCACTTCTTCTTCCTTTTGTTTACGTCCTGAGTACAGCGTTTGGTGTGACCGTAGAGCTTCAAACACAATGAAAATTAAATTTTCTTTTTGCATTCTGAATACCCTAACAGTTATTATAGAGTGGATACATCAACCTATGGTATTACTCGATGAATTTTGAAGCTAAATGAATTCTTTTCACCCCCATTAAAAAATCAAGGTTAACCTCAATAGCAACCCTTTCCAAGTCCATATTGCATAAATTTTGGTGTTTCTCACGGATCTTTGTTGCGACTCAAACGTTTGGTGGATCTACATTAATGACTTGGTTGACGAAAATGTATCTAAGTTTGGTATACTTGAAGATGATCAACACTGAGTTACTGTCTGCAAACAAGATAAGGTGAAACGGAAACCCTGGAGACAACAGTCTTTTCGAAGAAAGGTCTTCAATCTGTTGTCAAATGGCGTCCAATGTGGTATGTTACTTCAAATACTTTGGGAAACAAATATCTCTTAATTAACCATTATAATAAATCTTACCAATTATTATTATTATGTACAGCAACTCCCTTTATGAGAGTTATTGCTTGATTTTAAAACACGAAATGCAAGAAAGTACAAAACCTGCTTTCATTAAGGTAGTAATTCTCTTCTATTAAATGGCTGACTGACTCCTGATAGCATCATAGACCTATAAATGTCAACAGTTCACCCATGTTTATTATAATGGTACATTAAGAATCTCAATAATTCAATTCAAAAATGCAAAATGACCTTGAGATTCTTAAAGTGGACCATAACGTAGATGGAATGGCAGAGAAGACCACAGATGCCAACCAAGAATGTGTATTAGAGACAGGAAGCAAAATGCAAATGAACAAGAAAGAGAAGTTGGTAGCCAAGAGTAACGAGCTTCTAAAGAAGAGAAGAAGCATGGAAAGATTGCTCACCAACTGAGAACAGCGAATTGAGTTAACTGTACAAGTTAATTGTACAATGCTATCAGAAAGATAATAAGAGTGAAAAAAATTAGATAACACTTTTTGAGACAGGAAGAACATGAAAAACATGAGACAGGAAGGTCTTAATAGAGCAACTAACATCAAAGAAGGATGTAATCTTCTAATCAGTGAAAATCAGGACGAAACCATCATAACAGAGAGAATAAATATCAGTAAATGTGCTGAGTTCCTTGGAACCTTCTACAAAGTTTTAGCCTTTTACAAAGTGTTATTAGGCCTGATCCTCAAATAGTATTACAGGTTCTTGGCAGTAAGCTAGAATGGCTATAATGATGACATTTAGGGTACTGGAGAAGCATAGCAAACCAGAGAAGTGCATCAATATCTAATAATATCCAATAATGTATAATAAAAAATATATAATCTAATAATATATAATGTAAAAGGTATACACTGGAGCCACTGCAGAGAACAAAAACTGAGAAGCTGACTAAAACGATTAAGCTCATAAAAGAAGTGATGAGAATTAGGAAAAGTGAGGGAAGTGAAGCAAGGTGCCACATTGTCTCGAGTTATGTTTGCAGCAGCAGTGGGAAAGTGTTCAAGAGGCTGAGTATCAACACTGGGGTCTATATCGATGGAGAAAAACTTGATAACCTACGGTTTACAGATTACAATCTTTTGCTGAGAGTAAAGGAAGTAGAGAACAACTATTAAACTTCCTGAATGATCTGAAAAACAAGAAGAAGGAAAATGGAACGAGAATTCCCAAGAAAAAGGGACCTATGGTGGTAGGAAGGCAACACCCAAGAATAACACGAGTGATGGATAGAAAGGACTGGGAAATGGGAGCAAAGTACTTGGAAGGGTTAATAACATCAGAAAATTAAACGACGAAGGGAAAGGGCAACACCAAGTGGGCTGAACAGAATGCGGATGGGCAAGAGGCAATGAGAAAGGCCAAGGAGGTAAAGAAATGATATTGAGGACATAGGTAGCAGAAATTGAATGGGAAGAAGTACAGAATCCATCTACCACCAGGGTTTATTTCATTCCCATTAATTTAGTTTTAATGTCCCCAATCATCACAGACAGACATTTCTACTCTAACGAGTCTTTTTACCCCAATAATCAATTTATTGAACTTCCTTCTTTCCCCTTACTTTTTATTCAATACAAACTAACTAAATTTAAAAACCTGATCCCCTAAAAAGATGTCATTTCTCTTCTTTCTTTCTCACTCCCTTATTACTTTGCCCTTTCTTTATGCTTTCCATATTCTTTGAATAGTCCATTATGTTATCAATGACTTACATCCGTCTTGAACAATGAATGTTAATTTTCAAAATTATAATATTTTTACTAAATTTAAAAAATCAAATAACCATAGCAGTTTTAAAACGGTATTATGTTGCATTGCACTCTAAACATATTTAGGTGCTGTGCAAAAATTCTTTCTTCACCTGTAATGGGGTTTTGTCTGCCTCAAACTAAAATAGTGCTATTTGTACATATAAGTGATGGTACAATGTCAGGTACATATTAATATACATCATTAAGATTGATTAATAAAACAAATCGATTGTATTTGAAGTCAGATCATTTGTTAATTAAAGTGGAAACAAAAATGCAGTGCAACAGTAGTTGTGATATATTCAACTGAAATTCAAATTTTGCAAAGAATCCAATGTTGAAGTACGAAAGTGGTAAGAAATTTGAAGATTAAACAGTTTGGTGTTATTGGTTTAGTTTGGTCTGCCTTCTTCTGTAAAACAATTGTGGCCATTCATACCTCAATTCCACCACCTTTACTCTGAAGCTAAAATAATTTGCAGGTGATCTCCAGTTGCTTTGAGGCAAAGAGTGGCCATGTATTTTCAATGTTGTCATGTTGACAAAATACTGGTTGACTTGGTTTTTCCTCATTCTGATATTTTGGTATATTTATAGACAAGTGCCAGAAAAAAATGTTTAATCAAAACTGAATGTGATGTTAATTGTGATATCAAATTATTGGATTAAAACGATTAAACAAGGCCCTTTCCAGAGTATCCCATTTTACAAACTTCTATATTATACAAAAACAAAAACTAAAATCCACACATAAAATAAATCCAAATCAATCTGCATACCAATGCTGCCAAAAGGTCCTGATGTTGATGTTGCTGTTTGTCCAAATGGTGTGTTTGTTGCTGTGCTCCCAAACAGCCCTGTTGTTCCTGATGATGTTCCAAAACCTGATGCAAAATTGAAATATATATACTTTCTGCTTAACAACAAAAAAATATACATTTAATGATACTTGTGAAGAAAGAAAAGTAAATTTAAAAAAAACACAACAAAATAAACAAAAACATCAATTGAAAAACAAAAATCCTTCCTTTAATTATCAAGTAAAATACCCAATTTAAAAAAAATGAACAAAGGAAAAAACAAAAAAATCAATAACTGAAATACTAAATTAGTGTGACAAAAACAAAAAATATCACCACCACCCACTACCACTCAAAAAAGTTGAACCCTTTAACAAAAGAAAACTAAAATACCCTTCAGTTAAAAAGTGGTAAACAGGTCATTGGCAAACATTAAAAATGCAGGTCAGCCCCAAACTGTTCTCCTAAATTGTGACTCATCAAAAATTATTATTTTGGCACTGAAAAATTGTGACTACCAATGCTGTTTTCAAATAAGACAATTTTACTTCTATTTTTTAACATTTCTTTGCAAAGGAAGTCAATACAACTCTTAAAGAAACAATATTATCTAAAAACAAAATGTCATCAAATGTATTCTACCTACCACTAAAGCCAGTTTTTTGTTGGCCAAAGAGAGATCCTGAAGCCTGAGGTGTTTGAAAAAGACCACTTGAAGGTGTCTGTGATGGTGTTCCAAATATATTACCTGCATTGCTTGTTTGGCCAAAACTAAATCCTAAAAGTGTAAGCAGAACAATAATTAAAACATTCCATTTTATTAGCCATAAACATTTCACAGCATTTCAGCACATGCTCTGCAAAAAATGAAAGAATGATGGAAACATTCCTTTATAAACTATAGCCAAAGAGTACCTGTTTACAAAATGATTGAATTTGTATTAAGTTCTTACATATAAAGTAGTTGTCAACTACAGTAGTAATCAACATTTATGTAGTGGTGGCAGATTTCACCTTTTAACTGGTCCTTCATGGATATACTATACCCAACTTGTTTCTTTCTTTTGTTTTATCGTCATTTTCCCCCAGTAACTGGGGCTCAGATGATGCCCTTCACAGGGACTGTATTTGGCAGTGAGGAATTTCTTGGCCGGATGCCCTTCCTGATGCCAACTAATGGCTTTTTTTGTGAAGTTCCAAAGTCGCCTGGTTGATGAATCGAACCAGGAATTCTTGGTTATGGTACAGTTGCACTAACCATTAAGCCATGGCTCCTCCACTGTTTCTCTATCTAAAAAAATGCTTGGCCCAAAAAATTGGGCATGATTTCTAAGTTAGGATTGGCAAAGCCATGGAAATAATAACAGATAGAACCAAGTCATTTTTTGCACTAATATATCTGTTGCTTTCTAAAGTGCTAGAGGTGAACCACTTGAAAAATTAAAGGAATCAACAACAATTTGTCCATAACAAGGTGATATGATGATTTCAGAAATGGTAAGAAAAAACTGTGTGAAAATCAATTCAAATCTACAACTTAATTAAGGAGGATCATCCCTTACAATTGCAGCTGCTCTTAACAGCTCTCCCATGAAAATATTCCATTGTCCTCCAGAACAAAAATTGTTAGCCTCCAAAGAAATATTTTATTTGTTTTACCCAAAATAAGGAAATTTTCCATTTTTGGTATGGAATTATTTTGTTCAAACTAAAGCAAATCAATCACTAATCAACATCTGGTAGACAATGGGATGAATAGAGGCACCAATATTCTGATCCTCCATGCATCTCTTACTTCTCTGACATCAGTAAGGTCTTTGTATCATAAGCAGGTTGACATATGTTTGTATTGGCCTCCCCCTTTAAGTTCTCCAATCTTTAGGGAACCAGGTAACTAGCAGATATGCTGGAGGTGTTTTGTCCCTGCACATGGCAATGGTCTGTCAGTTTCAACCTGATTCCTGTCAGTTTCAACCTGATTCCTTGTTCACCTGTTTCAACACTCTAATGTATGTTCTATCTAACATCTTTTCTCCAGTCTTGGTAAGCAACAATGTTGAACTGCTACAGAGAAGAATAGATTCCACAGTAGCCTTTAAAAATTTAGTTTGAGGTTTTAAAGCATGCTGTTTATCCAGAATTTGTTCATCTCATTTATCGATTGCCAAGCCATAGCTTTCCTGATGTGTTTATCCCTTTCTTTCACTTTAACCCAGCTTCCAAGGTACTTTAAATCTTGTTCAGTTGTAGCTCTCACAATAGCCTGTTTTATTAGCTTTCCATCTTAAGTTTGTAAGTCTTCTGGTATAATGCTGTAGTTTTAGTTTTCTTAGCATTTAAACAAAGACCAACTTTGATACAATCAACTTATTCATTCTGCAATAGCTCCTAGCCTTGTTTGATATCATTACTTAGCAAAGCAATGTAGTCAACCAGGTCCAGATGAGTGATTGAGATTGATGGGCTTCTTTGGGTTTGACACTTCTTGATAGTAAAACCAAGCTCTTCCTCTTGTCCTTACACTGTCTTCCTCAAAGCATAATTACAAACAAGTATGGTGCTAATGTGTCACTTTCATCACTCCAGCTAGTAGATCAAAATAATCTGTATCTAAAACTCGTGAAGTTATCTTGGCCTTTAAATCTTTACAAATTAGCATGATTCCCTGAACAACTCTTTCTAGGGTACTGTAAGCAGCTGGGAATTTAAACATTGCTTCATGGTTTATGGAATCAAACACCTTGCTGAAATCAATAAAAAATATGACTGATAAAAGACAGTTTCTTTCGACTCCTTCTATATTGCATCGGAGAGCAAGAAGTTGTGTGGTAGTTGACCTTCTAAGCATAAAGGTACTCTGATTGTAATGAAGTTGTGAATCAATCTTTGGTTGAATTTGATTCAATATCATTCTCTTTACAAGTTTAGTTACTAGTAAAGTAAGACTAATTCCCCAACAGTTTTTAGGTAGTGGTAAAAATAAAAATAAAAAAAAAGTAAAAAAAAAGTTATGCATGTTATATCTTAGACTTTGCTTGCCATAACCATAAGTAAACACATTATTACTTTATCCCTTGTACGAAGAAAATGACAACTGGCATATGGAATTTATAGAATATACTGGGTCAGCAAGGATTACAAGGAATTCATAATTATTTTCAAGAGAAATGTTCAGTTCTCTTGTATGTCAAATAAATCTTTATTATCAACAATCAATCAAATGTCAGCAATCAATCTTTTGACAAATACATTAAAATGATGTATCATGTGTCACCAGGCTTCAGATTTAATTATTACTGGTCCAAGGGCAAATAATGGTACTTCTTTGGTTTTCACAGGTCATGTCTAGGTCTAGGTTTCCAAAGGAGTTGGTAGGTAAGGAAAAAACTAATATGTGTGACCAGTTCTTACAGTAGTATGCACTGTATTTCAGAAAGTCTGTTAAATGGTTAAAGAAAATGGGGTTTTGGCTTGCATATTTGGCTGTTGTCAATTCCATGATCATATAATAATAAAACAACACAAATATATATAGATATATCTATTTATTGAATGCATCAATAATGGTAAATTCTTCCTGTATGTCCTTATGCTGCAACAGTTATTACAAAATACTACCCAACATATAAAAACTGATTAAAATACTGGTTAAATTAACAGTAAAATACAATAATATAATCAGTGCTTTACCTGTGCTTGGCTGTTGTTGACCAAAGAGTCCACCACCTGTTGCTGTAGAACCAAAAAGGCTTCCTGCTGTTGATGTTCCTGTACCAAAACCTGATGTTGTTGAACCAAAGGACGGCGTTCCAAATGTTGTGCCCTGGGACTTGTTACCAAAAAGACCTTAAAATAGAAGACCAGCAGAATTAAAACATTAAAAATAATAATTTTATGAGCAAGTGATATAAATCTACAGAACTGGCCCTCATCTGTATGTTTGTCATAAATGCATAGCACAAGCTAAAAGTTTAATTGCATGTACAAAAGTTAAAAGATTACAAAATACCAATAAAATAATGATCATAAAGTTCTGCCATTTTCAAAAATGTGTTCAAAATTAGTTGTGTGCCATATGTGATTATAATGATTTCATACTTTATATATGTGAATAATTTTCAAACAAGCAAATGCTGGACAATTTTACACATTAGAAACACATTACTTATGAAAACATGAAAATATTTATTAATCCATCATATATTTCTACTGAGGAAAATTCTCTACACCACTTCACAGGGTAAGAGAAACTCATGACTTACAGTAAATGTTCATGCAAATAAATGTAAATACATATGTTTACAGATTTAACTTAGGAAGAAAATAAAGTAATAGCCTTACATATCATACACTTACAATACTTTTAGAACTTTCCCATCATGACCGGCAAATCTATTCAATGTTATGATGTATGGCAGCAAAACATGGTCAATAAAAGCTGAAGATCGCAGCTGCATGGAAAGAAATAACATGAGAATGATTTGGTGGGTGTGTGATGTAACTCTGAAGGACAGGCTAAGCTCCATGGATCTCAGGAAAAGATTAAAGTTGGATAGCATCAGTGAGTGCATGCAGAAAAGACGGTTTCATTGGTTTGGTCATGTTGAGGGAAAAGATTCTGGTGATTGGGTGAAGAAGTGCATATCAATGAAATTGGAAGACGCTGTTATGAAAGGGAGACCAAAGAAAACATGGGAGGAAGTAATGTTTTTTATCTTTAGCCATATTCAGCTTTCTCTCCTGCCTTATTGAAGAGCTTAGGACTTTTGGCAGCTTGTCAAAATATAAGCAACTTAGTGGAATAACAAACCAGTTGCTTGTTCAACACCCTCAATACCTTGACCAAGGAGTTTATGTTTTCATCTGCATTTGTTTGTTTGTCTGTCTATTTTTGTGATGAAAAAGTCTAAAAGTTAAGAATGGATCAAATGGATTAACTGATTAAATTTTGGTATTGGTTAGTGTAAGTCTGAATGCTCTAACTGTTTTTGCCAACAACACTAGAAACTAACAAACCTTTGTGGACTTTTAACTAGAGGCTACTAGAGAAGCATTTTAACCAGGTAAGCCTTTGTAGCTCAGCTAGTTAAAATGCTTCTCTAGTAGACAGGAGATCCCCAGTCTGAACCTGAGCAGTGCCTTGCTTTTTTTCATAAAATATTTATGTGTTTTCAGAAATACTATTAACAAAATAGCTACAATATTTACTAAATATTGCTGCTACTTAACTACTGAGGGAAGGTTTCCACTCTCAGTGCTTTTATAGTTTCATATGAAATTAAAGGAAATCAGTTTCTATTATGGCAAAACAATCACTATGAAAATTAAGTCAGTTCCTTTTCTTACTTTCTTTAGCCAACATCTTATTGTTCCATGTCCAAAAATAGACATAACAACAATGCACAACTAGTAACCTACCTCCTGATGCTGACTGGCCAAATGGGGTCTGTGATCCAAAAGCACCTGTTAGAAAGGAAACAATAATATCTTTTGGTTATATTTCAGCAATAAAAAATAGAATTCACAAAATTTTGAGAAATTACAAGAAATCATTTTTTTAATGGCAGCTTATGCTATTACACTATGGCTATATGTCTATATTTATCATGGTTACTAATGTATACTGGTAAAGGCACAATGCAACAGTGTATTGTAATAAATTCATGAAATATAAACAATAACTACATGAAATATAATTTAATATTTTCCATTATTTCATTAAGATTATAGGGACCTCTGGTCTCCTTGATACATAATTTTATTCAAATGAAGGTTGTTATTCTGGTTAATGAATAATTTACATACAAACACATTATTAGCAAAGAAACACTGCTTATATGAAGTTGCTGGCCTAAAAAATCTTCACTCATAAGATCTATGAGATGATACTTAAAAAATACTTTGCATCAGCAATATAAACCTCTAGGAAGACCAAGGAAAACTAGGATGAAGATGGTGAAGGAAGATGTCTGGGATAGAACCAAGTGGAAAGCTCTATCAAACTGTCAAACCCCATGAAATGGGAAAAGAAAATGTTAAACAGAGAAAGTAAGTAAAGTAAGTAAGTAATAAAGCAACAATATATCTTCTCATTAGAAATTATTAGGGAGAAATTCAGGTGTTTAATAACCCTTTTTATTTGGTCAATTATAAAGTTCCTGAATAAAAAGCTAACTTTCTTGAAAAAAGTATACAAAGAAAATTGAAAAGATATATTTCTAAATTGAAGTTTATTACTAATAAAATTGATGTAATCTTCGATATAATAGTGTTTAAAAGATATTTTGAAAGAAAACACAATCATTCTTTAAGGTCAAATCAATAACATGGAGAACATTAGAACTGTTTTCTTTTCACCTTGCCTATCTCACAGATCTTCTAGGTTAATAATTAAAACACAGAATGACAAACAAATACTAAAATCTAGAGTGTGCTATCATTAATGCAAGTTGGTGATGATGAGCTTGCTATTTGATAATTTTTTTAAAAAAACTTGAGACATGAGAAAATCTGTGTTATCATCCACCTACTCTATGTTCTTGGCCTCTGCCATAAAATTTTTGCATATGAGTAAATCTTTTAGAGTATGATGTGACATAGTTTTATTGATAGTTAACAACATCAGTACTAGCATCAAAACACTTATAGTCTCAAGCCATTACAAATATAAACAAACAGCAATGAATATAAGCTACCATTCCCCTGTGGCCAGTGGAGCTTTATAGACACCATGAGATTTTGGCCTCAAATTTCTAACTAGAATATGTTTTGGGTTTTAAAAAAGCGGGGGAAATAGCCCTTTTACAAATCTGAATGGTTCTCAACCAGCTGTTTCTGAAGACTTTTTCTATTGCAGTTCTCTGTTAAGTATTTTACATATCTTTACTGATACACCTTGGCACATTTTTTCATTTGCAATTGTTCTGCTTCACCTTACATTCAAGGGTCTCTTTTCTTTCTTAATATTTTTCATCTTTTCTTGTCTGCCCAACAGTACTCTGGTTCTGATCTTCAATCATGGTTTGGTTACTCTTTTTCCCCAGGTCCAAATTGTTCATTTCTTTCTCATCCCTTCTTTCAACATTGTTGTCCTAGCAATATCTCCCTGTAATCTTCATATTACTCACCTTAACCACTAACCAACTTAATTTTTGGTTCCTATTCTACATCAGCTTTAACTTGATTCTTTATTAGCTATAAGTTCAAACTTACTATGGTTAGCATTTTAAAAATTTGGTCTGTGTCTTTTCTGGAAAATTTTGGAACTTTGGCAGGAAATTTTGTGGATGATTGTGTTTTTAACAGTTTTGGGTTATCAATTTTTACAGTACCCATTTTACATTTATTTTAACCATCTACTATTATTAAAGCATATCAAAAACACAATAGAAAAATGTCAGAACACTTTATTCCAATTGAGGAGCAAAGAGTTGATTATTTGATTTTATATTTACATGGTCATTGTTTACTTTCATGATATCAGCCTCTACTTATTTTGTATTGTTTTGATTCTAGTAACATCTTAAGGAATATACCTGTAATGATACCACATATTTCAATGTATTTACCCTGATGGAAATATTTACTATCTTATATTTTTGTTCTTTTGGGCTACATATATTATAAGTTGCCTTGATCTAAAGTTAAGCTGGATAATTACAATCAAGGCAACTTAATAAAAAATGGAAAGGTTCAAGAAGCTAGAGAGTCTTAGTATTGATGCAAATACAGCAGACACAAGTAAAATATATAAATACTGGGTTTGGCCATGTACAAACTTTATAGAATCTTTGGATGGTAACTGTAATGCAAGTGATGGTGTAGGTGGAGGTAGTGGAAGCACTACCAGAACAATCAACAAGTTTAAACTTCTTATAAACTATAGTGAACCAAATGTTTATGAATATATCTCAGACTGCAATACATATGAAAAAGCTATTGACACATTGAAAAATATATACATTAAACCATAAAAAATTTATTCCCACTTTCCACAAACTATCAGCTAGAAAACAGCAGGCTGGAGAAACCATTGACCAGTCCCTTTAATGAATTAAAAACACTTGCCAAAAATTGCAATTTTAACCCTGTAAGCGCTTATGAGCACAGATCAGAAATGATAAGAGAAGCCTTTGTCAATGGAAATTTGTCTGTTTGTTACCAAAGTCCACCAGAAAGCAGAACACTGGACCTACAAACAGCATTTGAAAAGGCCAGAGCCCTTAATATAGCTCAGCAAAGCCAAAACTTGAGCAAGAGAGTAATGTTACTGTTGCTGCTACTAATAAAGTTCAAGGGAAACAGTCTACCTCCTGGTTTTGTGGAAATTCTCACTATCCAAGATCTAAATGCCCTGCCAGGGAAGCTTGCTCTAAACATAATAAGGTGGTGCAGTTTGAACAACAATATCAGTCATCTGCAGCTCAAATCTCTCTCTAACTCAAATAATTTTGCTGGCACAGTGAAAATTTCCTAATAAACTCATAAAAACCTCTCTGTTACTTGAAACTCCATAACTCAAATTCCTCCTTAACTCGAACAATTTTTTGTCCCTCCATGTATTTTCTCTCAGTAACTTGAATGCTGCAACATTTTTCTAGAACTTCAAATGATTTTAATGACATAAATTGCTTTTATTTTGCTTTGTTTTGGCTCTTGAACCATAAATGGAGCCTTAATCAATTTGAATGTTTGATATTCATGTAGGAGGGGCCTTAAATAATTTGAATGTTATTTGAACAAAATATAAACAAGATCCTTTTTAATTTTTTTCAATCATGGCATTTGTTGCTGGGATGAAACGTCAGGCTAAGAACAAGTCCTGCAAAATCAAATACAAGGCATTAAAGTAGCTGGAGAAAGGAACTGTGCCAAAAGATGTTGCTTCCCTACAAAGCTGTCAAGTCTGTTAATGAATTGGGTGTCAAATCATTTCAAGCCCGGGAGGGATGGTTAACAAAATGGAAAAACAGGTCAGTCCACTCTCTTTATTCTTGAAAAATTACATAAGTTTTACAAAAATGTGTTGGTAGCTTTACTTGTAAAATATCAATAAACTTTTTTTGGGCAAGAAAGAATATTTTACATGGAACTTTCATCTGAAGGCCATCACCAGCATTTATGACTTTCCCAGTGATGGTAATTGTGCAACCATGGCTTCTGTCAGTCTTTAGAAAATAGAAAACAGTTTTTGCAAATTTTCCAGACTTTCTGAGTGGGAGATGACTAAAAACTTTATTTATTTGACAGCTATTTCATATTTTTCCATTTTATTTGTCGACTCCATGAAGCCTTGAAATTCATCTCCAACTGAGATGGTCCAATTGTTTTTATAAATGTGATAACACATGGCAAAAGCATTAATTTCATACAGAATAAGTTTGACAATTGGAATTTCTTCACAAGAAAGAATGTCTTCTACCTCTAGTTCAACTGCCATTGTCATGCTTTCTTTCACAAAAAATAGTTGCATAAGAAAATTCAAATTTTTTTTCCATTCGAACCTCTCTCATTTGAATCTTATAAACAAATCTTTAAGGGAGGGGGCAAAATTTATTGGAACGTTTTTTTATGAAAAAATGGGAAGAGGCAGGGAGTTTTTTATTCTGGAGAGGTTCCCAGTAGTCATTTGCACACTTCCTGGCTGTCCTCTGAACTTTGCTGCAAGCAACACAGAGCACATGGAGCTTACCTGCGCTGGGTTTTCCCTTTTTTTCTCCTTAGGTGCTGGTGTCAACTCATAAGAGTAAGTCTCGAACCAGTCAGCTGTCTTTCTGGTCTTCCTGCCATAGACCTTTATGGCAGTGTTGTAGACAGTTTCCCTGAAATGATCCCATTTCTCTTGAGCACTTGTCAGGGATGGGCAAAAGAGTTGTGTCCTGATGGTGCTTGCAAACTCTTTGTTTGTGACACTTACCCCACAATTATTGCAGAACTCCAGAAGGCATTGCCCATTTTCATTCATGTTGAAACAACAATATAACATCATATAACCAATATAACACCATACATACATATATACATAAAAACAGGACTACATGCATTGCAATCAAAGAAACTACACTTTCCAATGCCTATTTTATCTATGAACTAGCCTGACAAAAATTGTCTAATGATGATATATCCAAACCAAATTGAGTAGCCCTTGCAACCATCACTAGCAAAAGCTAATGATGCAGATAATGTATTCAAAGAAAAACAAGCTGATGCCCAATATTTATCATAAATATTTTGTGTTTGGTTGTAGCTAGCTATGGGATACTACTATTTTTTCTAATCCTTTTCTGTTAATGTTTCACATACAACTAAAGTGTAAGTTAAATTGTAGGGGTAAGAGCAAAAAAAGAAGGGTATCTCAAATATTATATTAAATACACTGGTCAACAAAAATTTCTGATAGGCTCAAGACATATCTAACTTGGGTAATTTTCGGTGCTGATTTCAAAAATAGCATCCATTTTTTTCAATCACATCACATTTTTTCTGTATAGATTTCACCAAAATAGCTATATTTATTGGAATTTGCTCATTTTTCACTAAATTGACGTTTTTTTCTAATTTGACTTAACATGACTCATCCAGATAGTTTGCATATCACAATTGAGTTTTTTGGTTTTAAAAGTTATCTTTTTGGGTGTTTGATGCTTGCACCTTACCTTGATTTGATTTATATACTTAACCTTATATTTTTATCATAGAAGAAGATGTCAATTGAATAAAGATGTCAAGAAAGTGCAAAAATGACAGTGACTCCTTCTGCTACACCAGTGAAAAGTTCACCTTCAAAAATAACAGAATGGCTATTGATGACTTATACGAGAGAGCCTATTACACATATTTCAAAATCAAACTTGGTGACCAGG
>RDPX01000270.1:892539-910039 GCA_003991215.1 Morbakka virulenta
TGAATTCCATGAATTCTCTTGAAGCTGCTGCATGGCAAGGATTTGTTGGAGTTGTACAAAACTTTCTTGGCAACAAGAGGGCAGACAACTTCAGAGAAATAGTGAAGAGCATGCTGGATGCATATCAGCGTCTTGGGGCAAATATGAGCATCAAAGTGCACTTCTTGCACAACCATCTTGATCAGTTCCCTTCCAACTGTGGCAATGTAAGTGATGAGCAAGGTGAGCGTTTCCATCAAGATATCAAGGAAATGGAGACCAGGTACCAGGGCAGATGGGATGTTCGGATGATGGCTGACTATTGCTGGAGCATTAAATGCAGCAATCCAGAACTTAACCATTCACGCCAATCAAAGAAAAGGAAATTGCTTCCAAAGCATTCCAGCTCTTTGATGGAGTAGAGCCTACATTAAACTAACTACTATAGAATTGTTGTCGTTTTTTTGTGTTTAAGTTCACAAACTATGTTCATCAATTCTTTGTCATTTTGCAGTAAATTCCTTTGAACGATAGTCACTACACCAATTGTAAAGTTGTAAGACTGAAGTAATTATGAAAATAATTTTTCACGCACATATTCATCCTTATTTGCCTCATATAGTTTTTAAAGTATCAAAATGGAAGTGTTCCTATTCTAAGTAGCGTACTTGGGATATCCAAACCCAAAATTTTGAAAATGTACTAAAATGGGCTTGTTTACCACGATTCAGTTGCTAGAATTTTAAATTAAAGACTTTTAAGCACCTATGACCCTTTACTTAATGAATTTCACCACCCCAAAAAAACTCCTGTGAAGTTTAGAATATCTATATAAAACATTTGAAGTAATAAATGTCAGCTTTGTGTTTTATATCCTGTTCAACAAGCCTTAAAAAGGGTGATTTTGACAAAAAATAATTTTCTCAAAATAAAAAAATTGGGATGTGATGGGCAAAAATGGATGTCATTTTTAGAATCAGCTCATAAAAATGGTCTAAAATCATCTTGAGTGTATGTCATCAGAGAGAAAAATATTTTTTTGTAGACCAGTGATATCAATAAATAACCAGAAAACAATAAAACAGTCTAAAAATAAACTAATTTTTGCTTAATAATATTCATCATCTTATTTATCATCCTCCAGTTCTTTTTCAAACCAGTGTGCCATTTTTTAACTTTCTTAAATATGAGCACCTTCATATCTGAAGACCTGATACTCAATTCTCTATTTGTAAGTAGCTATGCCTCTGCACCATTTAACACTGGTGAGTGAATACATGTCTACTCGATAGTTGCCATCACTTTCAGAGGGATACTCTTCTTTACTAGCAATCTGTCTAGCTTCTTCCAATTCTTCCATGCTGCTGCTACCCTAGTTATCACAGCTCTCTTGGTCCCTGCATCTGAATCAAATACATCACCCAAGTAGCAGAACATTGAAAAAAGGCCAAAAAAAGAAGAAGATCCAGCTCGTTTTCCTCCTGATATTCTGCTCCATGAATAGAAGTAGTGCATCTGAAATCTTGACTCCTGCTACACCACTGAGTCCTGAGGATCACTGGTGACAGCATCAATTAAAAAGTATGTTCTGAGTGGAGCTTATTGCAACACCTTTCTTGTAGGCACTCCACTGCCATCTTCCTGATTCAACTCTCTTTAATTCTCCCCCAGTTACTATTGTTGTCTTGTCCATGTTCACTTTTAGGCTATGGGGCTCCATTGCTTCTCTTCAAGGCTAAAATTTGCTTATCACCTTCTCCTTAGTTTGACTTGTCAAACCCAAACCACAAGCATATCCTAGCTTCCATGGTTCTCCTTCTCTAGTTGTAGGAGTAGCCTTGTACATCACTGTGATGAACAATAGAGGGCTCTGGACTGATCCCTAGTGGACTACAACTTTGATCAGTGAACTCATGTGATATTCCAGCAATGTTTTCACTCCCAACCTTGTACCCTCAACCAGCTGCATCACCAATTCTACCCAACTCAATAGTGCATTGCCTGCTCAAGGCCCATCTGATTACTTCTCCGGAAACCAAGTCAAATCCCTTCTCTAAGTCTTAACTGAACAAATCTATAAGCACTTTATTTTAAGATTGAAGTTGTTGTACTTATATACTAATGTAAGCTTCTCTTGACATACAGAAAACTTTCTTACAAAAATGTGAACTTGTTAGCTGTTTCTAAATCAAAATACTCAATGGTCACTCATTTATCAACATCATCATCATCACCAATAGTGGTAATTTTTTCCCTTCAGAAAGCTTGTTAATGGGGGGAGGGGGAGGGGGAGGGGTCAATACAGAATAACTGGAAATAGGATCCTACAAAAAACGAAAAATAAGTTTAATAAAATGACCTGATGCACATTGATACAACAAATCAAAATCATTTTAGAATTAAACTTGACCCTATGGTTAGATTCTTGGATCACATGAAAGCACATTTCTCTTACTTTCAACAACACTTGATATTTCTCTTTTCTGATAAAAATTCATTCGGTATAAACACCACAAAAACTTGTACTGGGTCACATTTTCAAGGATACTTTAAGTATTTAAAGCCAATTCCATAGCTGTAAATAACATATAAATATTTACTATTTCCTTTATTACTGGGTCTCTGATGGCTCATTGAAAATTTGGCAGTCTTTTGTGGCGATACAGTACATTACAGACAAAAGCTGTGTGGGTACCTGTTTTATTTCCATCGCACGTATGTTTCACCAGTTCCACTAATTTTATTTTTTTTGGGGGGGGGGGGTGACATTATCTTAACTGTAGTAAACGATTTTTAGATTAGTGGAACACTACCAACCGCTTTTCCTGAATTAAAAAATCTAAGAAATAATTTCTTGTTAATTGCACAGTATTTTTTGACTGTCTGATGGCAAATACCACGTTGATTGTATCTGTATCTGTCGTATACGTTACTACATCCAGGAATCTGGCATCGACACAACGGAGTAACTTCCTTTGGCATGAATTGAAAATAAATTGTCAATCTCCAAAAACTTTCTGTGAGTTTGTTTGACTTCCTCTCAATTTCTACCTTTATTGCTGTGATTTCTTTTAATAGGATACGATATTAGATATTTTAATCATTATAACGTATTGCTAAATGCTTCATACATGTATAAAAGTCGTTGATAATCAAAACTGAATTACTGTATACTCACTTAATGTCGTACTGAAACCAGAAGAGCCAAATGGTGTCTTCGAAGCCGATGCACCAAACATAACTGAAAAGTTATTCCTTTTTCAACTTTTCAGCAGAAAGAGATATTAAAATGTTAGCAAATAAAAATCGATCAGGACCATTGATATGTTTGATTTCTCAAAGCATTAACTTTGACTTGATGAACAAATTTCAGTCAAGACTAATGAAATATTTGTCCTACTAAGAATCGTGTGGAGTTTGAGTAAATCTACTGAAATTCTATATGAATGAGAACATTAATCATCTGTTTCCTGATCAAGAAAATTCAGTTTTTAGTGACAATAAGCATACATGAACACTCTCGGCCATTCAGTCACCATCCAAATCCCGCCATTTCAAATCGAGTGCAAAGCAATAGTTAGCGCCCAGTCCCTCAGTCGTTACTTTTTTTCAAATGTTCACAACACAACAACAACAACAATAACAGCAATATCAAACAAGAGTTGAAGTGGATATATCATCCATTCCCTTTGACTTACTTATAAGTCAAGTAAGTCAGGATGTATCCCAATAACTGGCAAGTGGTACTAGTGCTATATTTTCGTGTCTAACAGTGTTATTTTCCATGTACTTGTCAAATAAATCTGAAATCGCTCTCAAGGCTTCACATCAGCACACCTGTATGTCAGTAACCCACCATTTTAACAAAGAAACATTGATATTTTGGTAATTATCAAGATTAGACAGAGCTTTCCTTCCATGAATTATTTTTACAGTTCAAAGCACAAGCAAGAACCTATATCCCTCCTTGACCCCATCTAAATGTTTTCTCTCCTTGCTAGATCTCCCCGACCAAAAATATTGCTTCCCTAAAAAATGGCTCTTAATGTTAAAAAAAATGTTTATGTTTCATAAGAAAACTAGTAGTTAGAGATGTACGGGGGATACAATATAAGCCCCCATTCCACCCCCGAACAATTTTAAGCGACCCCGGCCGCCCGACATTCAGGGATCGTTAACTCCGATCCCCGATTTTTTCCAAAAACTGTAAGTGGAAAACAACAATCTAAAGTCTAAAGTCAATCAAAATAATCTATACATACTTTAGTTAATGACATTTATTGTACAATATTTATACAATGTAAATTTCTATGATAATATCAAAATAATATCACATTGTATCGCAGGAAATAACACAAAATAAAAAAAAAATGAACCAATCAAAGTTCATCATCATTCGCCTACTCCGCCTTCGGCAGATTGCGCGTCAACATGTGATAACTATCTCCATAAATTTCTGTCTTTGACTACTGTGTTCAGTGACATCAGGTTTCGTCCAGTCCAATGGCTAATGTTGTCGCGCCATAGTTTTGATTGTTTTCCTCTACTTCTTCTTCCTTCCACCATTCCCTCTAGGCAGATTTTGCTTACGCCCTGAGTACAGCGTTTGGTGTGACCATAGAGCTTCAAGACCCTAGATTTAATTGTGGATTTGATTGGAGTGAGTTTTGTTGTATGAAAAAGGTCTTCAATTCGCGTATGATCAGACAGTCCTCTGTTTGTCATGAATCTCATCATATGATTTTGGAAAACGACAAGTTTTTGCAAGGATTTTGAGGTTAAAAGGGGGCCGTAATAAATAAGGTCTTCATGATCTGTATTATGCTACCCCTGCCACCGTTTCTCTAGATTACCGTCCCGCCTGTTTGTTTTGTTCTTTTTTGTTTCTGTTTACTCTTATTTTTACTTTTTTTTTTCTTATTTCGGATAACATCATGTATTAGGTTTTTAACATTTACCTTTGAACATTTGTATTTTTTTTTGTTAGTGGCGAATAAATACATACATACATACATACATACATACATACATACATACATACATAGGTCCAGTTAACACACAACAGTCCATAGAGAACTACCGGTAACACGTAGGTGTTGAAGATCTTCGATTTTGGTTGATATGATATTCTTTTCGAGGTCAGCATTGCTTTATTCTTGTTAAAGGCCACCCACTCCAGGCCGATAGGATGTTGGACAGCGACAAGTCTGTCAATTTTAGAGGAGGGTTTATGTCCTAGGTAAATAAATTCAGTTACTTGAGAGACTTCATTGTTATAAATGGTAAGATGGAGATTTGTGTTGATTTTATCGGTTGCCATGCACTTGGTTTTGAAAACATTAATTTTCAAGCCGACTTCGGCTGCATATTTAGTTAGGAGATGGAGGAAAGTTTGCAGTTATCAACGTGATTTACTTATAACGTAGCTCAGATTGGAAAGGGTGTGACCGCCAAATGAGAAGCCCGATGTGCATTCATTTTCACCTTGAAGCACGAGTACTGCAATGACGATACAGAATAGAATAGCAGACAGCACATCACCTTGTTTTACTCCTTTCAGAATGTCAGTACATCGTGATGTTCCAATATCTGTTTTGATATATGCCTTTGAGCTGTCATACGATTGTTTCAGAAGGTTGATGTATTTTTTGTTGATCGATGTTTTCTCTATTAGGCTCCATAGGCAGGAAAGTTTGATACTGTCAAAGGCTTTTGTAAAGTCAATGAAAGTAATTGGACAGGATTGTTAAATTCTATAGACTTTTCGATTATTTATTCCAGGGCTAATATTTGCTCGATGGTTCCTCTGCCAAGGTGGTACGCCACTTGTGTTTTAGGGAAAGACGCATACAGGTTTGGATTGGTTCGGGTTGCAATTATGTTAACGAAGAGTTTGTCACTTCACTTCATTTATTGATGATTGAAAGCAACTTATCATTGCTTGGAGGTGTTAAGTCAATTTTGACGCAATCACCCACAAACAAAAATACGTTCACAAAGCAGTTGAAAGTTCGTTTCTAATCAAAAGCCACCATGGCGATCTCAAAGTCGAATATTGAAAAGAAAATTAAAAGTGAAATCTACAAATTAGTTTAAAATAATTCAGCAACAACAACAAGCACAACCCCACAAAGACTCTACCACCAGATAGTCAACACCATAAAAAGCCTGGATCCGCTTATCTTTCTCCTCTCGGAATCCACAACAACAACAACGCATTTTAGCATCTTTATGGTCCCACCAAGGACTTTTGTGTATGCACCAAAACAACACTCTCCTTCTCAACTTCTAGTATCGCTAAGAAAAACCCACGCACAGTCGCATCGCCTTCCTTAACACCAGTGGAAAAACCACTTAAATGTAAATTTGTTTTTTTTAACGAAAATGTATAATACGAAAAATATAATACAATACAGATTCATGTACGACGATAGTGATGACAAAATTGAGAATTTCGCATTGTGTTCGATTTGTAAATCTGTGTTAAATTATCGTCCTGTGCACAGAACAAAAGCCCTTCTGGAACACCACGTGAAATGAGCTGAAATACAAAGTGCAACTTGCGAAGTGCAAGGGACAAAAACAGATAACTTGTACTAAACCAGAAGCCCATCAGGATCATTGGAAAGGTGATCATCAAGTTTGGGACCATACTGACCATATATGAAAGGTCGAGTTGAAATTCTACCGTGGTGGAAGTCGGTGGGAGCAGCTAAATACCCTGAACTAGCATTGATTGCGCGAAGTGTTCTTGCCATTATAACTAGCACGACATCAGAACGTACGTTTTCTTCTGCTGGATTGACTTTAACATCCAGAAGATCGAATCTACATCTTGATCGTGTAAATGAACTTTTAGTAATTAGGGACTAGTTCTAAATTTATTTATGTAGTTTATTTATTTGTGTAGACCCGGATAACATATACAACACCATATGCAACAGTGTAAATGATGCCTCCAAAGAAACAGTGCCAAGGATCACCCAACCCAGTCCAGAATGGATTTCGCAGCAAACTAAACTAGCAATCTCTAACAAGCACAAAATCAGAAAAGAAATGGTTTGTTATCTATGCAATATATGATTGCTAAAGCTGAATCCAAGAAACTTGTGAAAAAGGATAGATTGAATCATACTGAGAGTAGAATTGAAGAGCTCAATAACCTCACACCACACAAAATGTATCACGCTGCGTTAAAAAAGCTTAAAGCAAAACCTAAAGCCATAAGCTAACCAACAAAGATGAGATTCTCAAACGCTGGGCAGAGTTCTATAAAGAACTGTATTTCGACAACCTAAACCAAATCGCTATCGATGACTCCACTTCTGAAGTAATTCAGCCGATCTTAAAAAAATGAGATATTCTCTGCCATCAGCAACCTGAAAAATGGGAAAAGCCCAGGTCTAGATAATATCTACTCTGAATATATAAAATCTGCCGGTGAACCTCTTCTCAATGGACTACACCACCTATTCAATTGCATCCTAACAACAGGAACAGTACCACAACTTTTCAAAGAAGCTCTCATTGTTGTGATCTACAAGAAAGGTAATCGACTTGACTGTGGCAATTATCGCCCGATAAGCCTACTAAGCGAGGTCTACAAAACTTGGCGTAAATTTACTAATCTGATTAATTACTTGACAAACCTGTTATGCAAACATATGTGTGGTTTTTGAGCGGTTTTTTTCGGGGATCGGCGATCCCCGAATTAATATATCGGGGAACCCGGCCCCATCCCCGACTTTCAACGGGGCCCGGAAACAGGGGCGGGAATCGGGGCGCCCCGCCCATGTTTACTGGTAGTATAATAATGCCGATTCTAGCGCAAAAATCAGTTCAACCATCAATCAACCAGAAGTCAATTCTGGTACATTTTCAGAAAAAAACTGAGTAACACCAACCATTAAAACTATAAAAATGCACAATTTGGTTAAAGCAAGCTTATATAAGGAGTCGACTTCAAATACCATCGTTCTTATGTTGACACTACTCTAAATTTTGTGCCCACAGCCCTACCATGCCCTATTATGTCCTTTCATGCCCTATCATGCCCTGTTTCACAATTTCACAGAACATTAGTTTTGTGTAATTCATAATGGATGCCTTACTACAGGTAAGGTTAGATACCTAACATGTTTCTATTTTTTCTATCAACAAAATTAGCAAGCAACCCACATAATAACATAACAAAAATAATGCCTATTAGGATTCTTCCCTGATTTTTTCAACCGCTCTGGTCTAGAAAAATCCGTTCTCACTCTCCATCTTTAATCTTTAAGCTCAACACAAAGACGTGCAGGAAGCCATGTTTTATATTCATTTTTATCACTATCCTCTAATTCTGCATACATCGCTAACCCAAGCCCGTAAGAAGAATCGGTTTTAATTTCCGACACAGACTTATATGACAAATTACATTTTCTGCGAACCCTCTCCACTTGGTAATTGGTTTTGATTGTTCCTTGTTTTGTTCAAACGACTTGATTGTTGGAAATTCCATTTTATTTTTCATGACACAAAAGTATTTTCTTTAAATCGTTTTCAAAAAATGCATCAATTACTAATTAATCCAAGGCCAGTTCAATTTATCCCACACTGATACTTCTTCTTCTTCTTCTTCTTCTTCTAGCTTTTCCCGTCAGGGGTCGCTGTGGCTGTCTTGGGCGTCAGTCGGCGAGACGCCTACTCGCTTCATGTCGTCTTTGACACTATCATTCCATCTTCTCTTTCGACGTCCCCGTCTCCTTTTCTCCGGTATGACCATCTCCGTTACTCTCTTCCCGAAGTAATCCTCGTCCCTTCTTCGTACGTGTCCAAACCATCTCAGCCTTCCTTGCTGGCATTTGGCAATTACGCTTCCTACCCCCAACGCTGCTCTGTCTCTCTCCGCTCTGACATGGTCTTTTCTAGTCCACCCGCAGCTGATACGATTCATTTTGTTTTCAGCTGCTCCCATTCGCCTCTCTTGATTTCTGGTCAGTGGTAGGGGTTTCCGTGGCGCAGGTCATAGCGGATTGCACGATTGCTTTCTGTAGCTTGCCTTTGACTTTTCTGGGGACGTTTGAGTCGCAAAGGACTCCAGTCAACCGTTTCCAGTTCACCCATCCTGCTTGTATCCGTCTTTGCAATTCAGCCTCTGAGGTTCCATCTTCAGAAAGTGCTGAACCTTGGTGTAGGCCCATTCTCACTTCGAAGGGGGTGGATCGACCAACTGCGCACTGTATTTCAGTTGTNCGCTTCATGTCGTCTTTGACACTATCATTCCATCTTCTCTTTCGACGTCCCCGTCTCCTTTTCCCCGGTATGACCATCTCCGTTACTCTCTTCCCGACGTAATCCTCGTCCCTTCTTCGTACGTGTCCAAACCATCTCAGCCTTCCTTGCTGGCATTTGGCAATTACGCTTCCTACCCCCAACGCTGCTCTGTCTCTCTCCGCCCTGACATGGTCTTTTCTAGTCCACCCGCAGCTGATACGATTCATTTTGTTTTCAGCTGCTCCCATTCGCCTCTCTTGATTTCTGGTCAGTGGTAGGGGTTTCCGTGGCGCAGGTCATAGCGGATTGCACGATTGCTTTCTGTAGCTTGCCTTTGACTTTTCTGGGGACGTTTGAGTCGCAAAGGACTCCAGTCAACCGTTTCCAGTTCACCCATCCTGCTTGTATCCGTCTTTGCAATTCAGCCTCTGAGGTTCCATCTTCAGAAAGTGCTGAACCTTGGTGTAGGCCCATTCTCACTTCGAAGGGGGTGGATCGACCAACTGCGCACTGTATTTCAGTTGTGCAGTCTTGGTACATGTCATTGACTATTCTGATATATCCTTCTGGTACCTGTTTCTTTCTCATGCAGTAGAATACTTCCTCCCTCGGTTCCCTGCCATACGCCTTTTCTAGATCTATAAAAACGGTGTGGAGTTCTTTCCGTCCCTCTCTGTATTTCTCCTGCACTTGTCTCAGCCCGAAAATTGCATCGGTTGATGATCTGCCCACACCGATACGATTTTTCTTAAACGATTTTATTTCAGTGTTTACAATTCCCTGATGCTGTAACAACTTGTGAAGTTTGTAATAAACATATATTTGGAAATCTTTCTTTAAACTTTCTTTAACTCGTCATAGCCAAATTCGATATTAAGATCGTTCAGCTTTTCAAAAAATATCTGTGCTGCCAGTGTTGTTTTTGTTTGCCAAAATTATAATTTCCATCGTTATCAATGTTAAATATATTTGTATATCAGGCAGGAGATTCACCACATTCTGCACAAAATTTAACACATAGGTCGTTGTCTTCGTACGTGTATTCATGTTCATATTCAATTTTTTCACTCAACGTAAGGGTTAGTTAAATCGTTCTCAAAAACGCATTTTTTACAAAACAAAAGTCAATAACTAGCAAACCATTTTAATCCAATTAATTGCATTTTTTTACAGCCCCAATAATTTGAAAAGCCCACCGATAATAGGTTTTTGACCCCAGATTGAACCTCCTCCATAAACGTTTCTACCACTTTTTAAAGGTAAATCATCATCATATTGTGCTCTGTGTGCACTTGGATTTAAAAAAAGACATTGACCCGCGTAGGTGCCGTCAATACATTCACCGTTTTGCTGCACAAAAAAAACATCCTTATTTTCTATTCCAGAACCAGCTATTGGTTTTTTCAACTCCATCCGATATCTAGCCAGTAGCCAATCCATTATTCATTGAAACAGTACTATTCAGTGTGAGATATTAACCATTAAAAAAAAGTCCGCAGTCACTTCTTAACATTTTCTCCAGCGTCCAGGTTCTCAGTTGGTTGTAAGACCGCTTCCTGCTGAGTTTCTTTTGGGGCTGTATTAGCCGGGGCTAGGTCTTTCAAACGCAACAGTTCGTAAATATGTTAATCCTATTTCTATCAATTAGAACAAAAATAGTTAACTGGCCAATCTGTTCGAAAATCTAGGCACGAAATTTATTCAAACATCACACTAAATATCAAAATTAATTATGCCTTACTTTAGCTAGCGGGAAGAAAAGTTCACACCAGAGCACGCACACAAATGCTGCTGACGGTGAAAAGCTCTTTATTTTGATCTCGTTTGTTTTGGTTCCTGAAACTCCTGGATTTCGCAGATCTCGCCTTCATCACGAGATAAAAATTGCTTCCAGTTTATTAAAAAAATTGAAAAGGAGAGTACAAAACAGGTGATATCACAAGCAAAATTTTCACAAAATTCGTCATGAGATCATTCCAATACAATTCATCACTGGTGTTTTAGAACCACCCATGAAGAGGAAATTGGGAACCTTCTCGTATAATATAATATAGTTCTTCGTAAGCACCTGCTTATTTCAAAGAAACTTATGCCAATACCTGATCAATAAGAACTATATTATTTCTTATTGCTTGAATTTGAAAAAACGTCATGAACAATCAAAACAGCAGTCAAGCAGACTAAGAACTCAAAGTTACAACATGAAGTGGAAGGATCCAGTTTGGCAAAACTTCGAAGTATCTAGGTGTGACTCTCAACCAACACTTTCATATTAAAAATATTTGCCAAACGTCGAAGAAAAGACAACCAAGCGTTGTAACCTGTTAAAGAGACTTGGCAGCAATCGCTGGGGTGTTGATTTCGCAACCCTTCGCACTTCCGCTTTGGCACTTTGTTATTCAGTTGCAGAGTACTGTTCTCCTTTTTGGAGTCAAATCCACCACTGCCAGAAACTTGACGTATCCCTTAACGAGTGAATGAGACTAGTAAGTGGTTCAATCAAATCCACTCCTACGATCCTCCTTCCAGTTCTCTTTGGCATCGAGTCTCTACACATCGGAAGCCGAATTCGCTCTGGCTATGGCCAACATGCCAGTTACATGCATAAAGTTGGTGGAAGTGGTTTGAGTGGTACCCCAAACTGTGCATGCGGTGACGTGCAAACACCACAACATCTACTGAATAGCCGTACGATAGGCATCAGAGGTGATATCAGCACTGTTGATGACGAATTTCGAAATTGCCTGAATCATAACAAGCCACTAGATATGTAATTTTTCATACTTTTTCCATAGTTTGTTATTAGTTCATACGAATCTATATAGAACCATCCATGTTTATTCTACAGGAGCAATAAGCTCAAAATTAATTTTAAGTCTACCTTTTGTGTGAAATCCTGTTCTAACCTTAACATCGTATAATTATTCCAAATTCATCGAACAGTTAAAGCAAACAAACTGTGTGAGCATCAATATCTGCCAAGATGTTTCTGTATGTTAGGCCTGAGTTTTTGGAATCAGTTTTGTTGAAAATGTGCTTGAGTTTGTAGATCTTTGTTCAAGGCTACTGAGTCATAAAGTGTGTCTGGAAAATGGGCTTCTGATTAGAACTGAATTTCCAATGCTCCATAGGAGAGTTTGGCATTATTAAATTGTATTAATATAAATTGCCCAAGATACATGGGTCCAAAAAATGATTCCCCCAAGTCAACCCTTTTTTGTTTCTTTTATTTCCGATAACTATATGTGTATATTATTCTAATAATGACTGCACATAGTGGGTCCATTTGACTCTAATGGGAATTAATTTCAATGGTCACCCCCACCTTTCCCCCAAATTGACTATCTGGGTGTATTCATTAACTTCCTAGTCAGTTTGACAAGAAAAAATTTGTAAAATAGGAGAAGAAAACAAAATTTTCAGATGAACAAAGGAGAATTGGGCAAGTGAACTAAAAGGCTTAATATATATTTAAATATTACTGCCAAAGCTAATGCAACTTTGACTGTATAAACATCAAAGGAGACACAAGTTCCGCTATTAAACATGATAACCATAATGTAGGCCTTTCAACTTTTTTTTGTTTCATAAAAGGTTGTTTTTCATTATTTACATTTAATTTAGTCATCTAGCTGGGCAGATCGAGCTGTAGGGGCACCAGGGTACGTCCCTCCCCGCTTCCATTGAATACAGGGCACGGAGTACTCATTTCAAATGTTTTTGGGGTATATTTCACACCGAGAAAAGTTTGACACAGCTATATTTGATTTTTTCACGTGACCTACTGAGATAGAAAAAAAATCCAAACTGCTGTGAAAGTAGAGCTCGTTATATTGCAGCACACAATTTCCAATTGACATACACCAATATTCAACCCCATGGTAATGAATTATGAGGAAGAAAGAGAGAGAGAGAGAGAGAGAGAGAGAGAGAGAGAGAGAGAGAGAGAGAGAGAGAGGAGAGAGAGAGAGAGAGAGAGAGTACTTTCGTCTGTTTTGGTATAAGATTGTTATACTTGTCGTTGGTCATCTGGGAGAAGGAGAGAGAAACACACAGAGAGACAGACAGACAGATAGACAGAGAAGGAAAGATGGAAATCACTCTTCCAAATCATGAAGCATATTCAAAGATTAAAGCTGTCTCCTTATTGTTAACTTTGTATGCATTTAAAATAGCTCCATGACTGTCTTTGTCTAAATTCAATAAGTACTCAATATCAAAAGCAAATAATCAATAAACACAGCAGCAGGGGATTCGCATTCATTCTTATTCTCATTCTCGTTACTCTGGGAACCGATCTATTTACAAAAAGTAGTGCAAAAATCACTAACGCTTAGGTCGGGCATTACGTATCCAATGGCTAGCAGTAATCATTTAGCAAAACATGTTTTTCAGGCAAGGAAATGGGGATATAATGAAGATTTCACCTTGTTCGAGGAACTTCTTCATGATATTGCAGATTGTTTTAATAAGCAAACTATAGTTCGTATGAAAAGAGAACTCATCGGTCATATAGATAAAGCAACATTGAACCAAATTCACTCAGGATACGAATTAATCTATCAACTTTACCAGCGAGGATTAATACGACAATCAAAAGTTGCTTTTCTCAGGAAATTAGCAGTTGAAATTTTAATGAAGGATGTAGTTGACTTGATTGATGAATACTTGGCAAAAAGGCAACGAAAAACAGGACCAAGTAAGTTGCTCATTTCAATTTTAATCCGTTGCTGTATATACATTGTCTTACACTGGATTTAACAGTTTTGGTGATATTTTGATTAACATTGTAATAAAACTTTGTGACAGATAAAGTCAATTTTTTCTTGAAGTACACTTTAATATATATATCAATCAAATTCTTAAACACATCTCTAACAACCATGCTTTTTTATGACATGCCAAAAACTGGTTGCGGGTTCTATTTTATGCCAACATTAGTTGTTCATGAAAGTACATTGTTCAGGGTTCTAAATTTCTTGTCTTCGCTACACAACGATAATTCAGGCTCAAAACAGTAATGAAAAAATGCTATTCTTGTGCATGTGTTAAAATAGATCTGTCCTACTTGGTGTTCTGAATGTTGTCTTTGTGTTATTCAACATCACAACTTTTCACAACACATTGTTTTGCAATACGCTAAGGTGTGTTGAGATTTCAACCAGATTAAGAAGAACGATTTTCACTTGATGACCCTAACTATTCATTCTGCTGAGATAAAGATATTGTTCAAAGGAATATTTTGTAATTAATCACATATATTGCATAGAAAAAATATATGATTAGTATATGTACTGCAGTTTTAAGTTCCCAACCAACTAAATGGTCAGCAAGGCACTACTGGACAATTTTCATTTTTACTATAAGGAACTTTCCTTGACACCACAAGGCAATCTTTGTCTTTCAGCCACCCAATTAATCATCATCATCATCATCATCATATTCGGTTTAACGTCCGTTTTACATGCTAGCATGTGTTGGACACATAAAATCAAAGACATAAGATGT
The DNA here is from genome assembly GCA_003991215.1 of Morbakka virulenta. Lineage (NCBI taxonomy): Eukaryota > Metazoa > Cnidaria > Cubozoa > Carybdeida > Carukiidae > Morbakka > Morbakka virulenta. The sequence continues at coordinate 907,285 of RDPX01000270.1, forward strand.
ACATCTAGGTGTAAAAATTCTTTGTTGTATGTGTTGGGTGATGAAAACTTATTTTAAACTAGTTACATAATACCTAGTTTTGATACCTATAACCAATTTTGATATTCAATATAGTAATATATATTTTTCTATTGATAACATCATTATTAACATATATTTATATTGGAAGAGTGTAAAGTATGCTGTTGGTGTGATTGCTGTGCTGTAGGGAATGGACGGTTTCTTTTATTTTTCTTGTTATAGTATTTATTTTCTTTTCCAGAATCTTTTTTTTGTCCAGTCAAAGGTGTGTTCTTTTGTCCAGCTCCGCTATTTTATGGATCTTTTTGGTCAAGTCTTTTATGTTCCTTTTTTCTTTGACCCAAGGAACGCTTCGATTCTCCAATGTAGCAGGCAGGTAAGTCCTTACGATGTGGTCTGTAAACTATATTGTTTTCTTCTTCAATTGGAACTGGATCCTTTGGTTTTAAGGGTATCTCCCTAAGGATGGATGTTGTGAGAAATGAACACTTGATCTTATGTTGTCGGAGGAGTTCGTCTTCTCGGTTATATCGACTTCTGTCAGCTTCATGTTAATCCTTACTCAAACTCACCTCACAAGCCGATTAGAGACAGTTTATAAATCGCTGTTATCTTTGGGTTGTGTATAATTTCTATTCTTTCTTCAAAATCCTATTTGAACTCCTCTTCACTATTTTACGATTCATTCTTTATATATAGCTATCGTATCATAGAGCATGTACTTGACACCTTATCTAGTCATACAACCACTAGCAATAATTACATACTGAAAAGGAGCTATTTTTTTGGGAAAAATAGATAGTCAACTCCAAACTTCCTCGTATTTTAAATATCAACATCTGATATCCAATATCCCCTAAGCTATGTCTTAAAGTCAAATACCATCCCTTCGTTAAGTCGAGCCTTGCGAAGAAGATTTAGCAGCAACAGGAAAATACATGGGTGTTCTAGGCTGTAATATCATTTTAAATGCAACAACATAATTGAATCGGATGGCATGTTTGTTTAATTTATCTAATAGCAGTGACGGATTTAGACTAGTGCTAAAGACCTGGAAGACCTTGGAGCTTAAGAATGATAACATTCGGAAGTCTTTTTGAGAGAGTGTGAAGCAAAAGTACTAGGACATTCCAGAGGGTGTGAAAAATACTTGGATTTACCTCTGGCTGCACTTCTTAAACCAAGAGATGATACATGTGGCTCGAAAAAAACGTGGCTGCCAGCGGCATCAGGAACCCCGGTGCTGAAATAAAAAAGTTGATGTTGCAATCAAAGAAAAGAGGAAGGCGTGGAAGCTGCTGAAATCCAATGTTGGGTGTAAGGAAGAATATTATAAAGCCAAGAAAGCTGCAAAGTCTGAAATCTGTATCACCAAGCGCAATGCTCAGACTGCACAATTTGCCTGCTTAAATGACAACTGTAATAAGAAAGGCATCTTCAAAATGGGTAAGAGAATGAAACAAGAGAACTCTAGCATTGTTGGGGAGAAGTGTATCTGGAATGATGAAAGCAAGCTTGCTTTAATGGTTGATGATAAGCTCAAGGTTTGGCAATTACACTATGACAAGCTTTTGAATGAGGAATTTCCTTTGAATACTGACCCTTCAAGTGATGAACCCCCAGTCCTAGGTCCTACAATTAAGATTACAGAAGTGATTGTACAGAAAGCAATAAAAAAAATGGAAGCTGGTAAAGCAGCTGGTTCATTGGTAATAATCATTGAAATGACCAAGCGTGTAGATGACTCTTTCAATTTGGAACTAAAAACACTCATCAATCATATTGTATACGAGAGTGTTGTTTCAACAGATTGGCACCTTTCATTTATCATCAACCTGCTCATAGGTAAAGATGATGTCTTATTGAGAGGAAATCACAGAAGTCTCAAGTTGCAAGAACATGCCATGAAGGTCCTTGAACATGTCCTCAACATGTGCATTCATGAGCAAGTATCCATTGAGGAAATGCAATTTGGATTTATGTTGAGCAGAGGCACTGAAGACACCATTTTCATTTTGAGACAGTGGCAAGAAAAGAATTAGCAGAAGAAAAGAAACCTCTACTTTGCTTTCATAAAAAAAAGAAAAGAAAACAGTTGGTCGTGTTCTCCATAATGTCCTGTTGTTGGGTATAAGAATTGTAGGAGAAGATGAATGGCTTATACGGACAGTAAAGACTATGTTTGTCAATGCTAAGTCCAAGGCTGGAGTTAAAGACAACCATTTATAGGTTCGGTACCCATTCAAGTTGCTGTATGCCGACGATCTTGTCATTGTTGCTGAAAAAAAGCTGAAGAAATGGACAAGTGAGTTGGAGGACAGGGTATTAAAAGTCAATATTGGGAAGACCAAAGTCATAATCTCTAGGCAAGATGCACCGAAGACTAAGATCAAGTCTGTTAAATACCCTTGTAGTGTGTGTTAAACAGATGAGGTACAAACTTGATCTTTTGTATACATTGTAAGAAATGGGTGCAATCGAAATTGTCTACTTAGTACTAGTAAGAATTAAAAGTATAACTGGTTTCCAATTAAAGTCTGAGTTTAAACATTGTTGGCTTTCGAGGATGAGATCTCTATCAGAGGTTATTGCAAAGATCGCATGCAGCAACAGTGCAGAGAGCTGCTGCCGCCGAGATGCTCACGAGACGCAAACTTCTCTGTAATCATGACACGTCAAGTTTCAGTCAAATTCGGAAGAAAAGGGTTTAATGAGAGGGTCAAATGGGTTTTTT
>RDPX01000270.1:915039-939287 GCA_003991215.1 Morbakka virulenta
TTTCTATCGATGTCGATGGTGAAGTCCTATACGTTAAAATTGATGTCTGAACCAGTTGTCTGAGTATAGTACATCATAAAATTTACAAATAAACCAGATAAATATTGTCCTATACAGTCATGTCACGATTTATTTTAAAAGGTGCAGGAACGGAGCATCCATATATGGCCAAAAAGTCTTCTTCTTCTTCTTTGTCTTTCGACTGCTCCCATCGGTGGTCGCTACAGCGGATCATATTCCTCCATTTGGTGCGTTCAGTAGCATCCTCTCTTCTAACTCCTTTCGCCCTCATGTACTCTTCAACTGCGTCCATATACCGGCTCCTTGGTCTCCCCCTCTTCCTCCTTCCAGGCAGATGCATCTCGAACATTCTTCTCCCGATGTAGTTCTCTTCCCTTCTGATCACATGTCCTAACCATCTCAGTCTTGCCTCCCTTTGCTTCTCTCCTAATCTCCTTACATGTGCTGTACTTCTGACGTATTCATTTTTTATTTTATCCAGGCGTGTGACCCTAAGTGACCACCTCAGCATTCTCACTTCTGCCACTTCCAAGTCACCTTCATGCTTCTTTGCTGTTGCTACTGTCTCGAGTCTATACAAGAGAGCTGGCCGCACTACCGTACACTTTTCCTTTCACTTTTGGTGATAGTTTTCTGTCACACAGGACTCCCGTCACCTTTCTCCATCCATTCCAACCTGCTTGTATTCGCTTCTTCACTTCTCTATTGCATCCCGCATCGCACTGCACTGTTGATCCCAGATACTTGAATTCTTTTGTTTTTGTTACCTCTGTTCCTTGCATGCTTATTTTGTCATCCTCTTTTCCATTCCGGACCAGGTATTCCGTTTTTTCCTTGCTTATCTTCATCCTCCTTTTTCTAAGGCATCTCTCCACTTCTCTAGTTCTTCTTCAGCTTCATTTCTTGTCTTTCTGCACAGCACAATATCATCGGCAAATAACATGGTCCAAGGTGCTTCTTTCCTGACTTTATCAGTAAGTTGATCCATGACTACTGCAAATAGGAAGGGACCGTGAGACCACCGATCCCTGGTGGAGTCCGACCTTGACTTCAAAAAGACGGTCATCCCTGCAGCACTCCTTATGGTGGTCTCACTGTTCTTGTGCATGTCTTTTACAAGCCTTATATACTTTTCTGCTACTCCAGATGTTCTCATGCAATGCCACAACTCCTCCCTTGGCACTCTGTCATACGCTTTTTCCAAATCTACAAAAACACAGTGTAATTCCTTTTGCCCTTCTCTGTGTTTCTCCATCAGAATGCGCAGAGCGAATAGCGCATCTGTAGTGCTTTTTCCTGGCATGAAGCCGTACTGCTCCTCGCTGACCTCAAACTCTTGTCTGAGCCTTGCACCCAAAACTCTCTCCCACAATTTCATGGTGTGGCACATTAACTTGATTCCCCTGTAGCTGCCACATTCTTGTGCCTCTCCTTTGTTATTATAAACAGGAATCAGCACGCTCCTTCTCCACTCCTTTGGCATTTTCTCACCCTCCAGGATCCTATTAAAAAGCTGTGTGAGCACTTCTAATCCCAAGTCACCAATCCATGCTTCAATAGGTATGTTGTCTGGGCCTACAGCCTTTCCATTTTTCATTCTCTTCAATGCTTTTTTGACTTCCCCTTTGTCTATCCCTCCAACTTCATGTTCAGCTCTCCGGACTTCTTCATTTCTGGGTTCTCTGGGGTTTTCAGTGTTCACGAGGCCTTCGAAGTACCTTTTCCACCTTTCTAACACTTCCTTTTCTCCTGTCAATAGCCTTCCATCTGCATCATTGATGACCCTGACATGCTGGATATCCTTTGATGCTTTGTCTTTTTGTTTTGCAATCCGAAATAGATCCTTTTCACCTTCCTTTGTGTGCAGTCTGCCATAGAGATCACAGTATGCCTCCTCCTTTGCCTTGGCTACCATTCGCTTTGCTTCCTTTCGTCTGGTGTCATATTCCCTTTCGTCCTCCTCTTGGCCTGTTCTGTCAAACATTTTTTGCTTTCTTCTTGTTGTGAATGCTTTCCTGTACTGTATCATTCCACCACCATGTTTCCTTGTCTGGTTTCTGATAGTCTGATGTTACTCCCATGACTGCTTTGGCCGTTTCTTGAATTCTCTCAATAAGTTCTGAGCAATTTCCCAGCACATCTGTAGTTGAACTCAGCGTCTCTAGTAACTCTCGATTAAAATTCCTCCTACACTCAACTTCTCTCAGCTTCCACCACTTTATCCTTGGTTCAACCGTCCTCTTACTTTTCCTCTAGGTTTTAATCCTTAGCTTGCTTATTACCACTTTGTGCTGTGCAGCAACACACTCTCCTCCCAGTACATAGCAGTCAGTTACTTCGCTCAAATGTCTTCTTTTACAAGCTAGGTAATCAACCTGAGTACTCCTCCCTCCACTTCTGTACGTGATTCTCTGATCCTCTTTCTTCTTGAAGTATGTGTTCAGCACTGCCACCTCTACTCTCTTTGCAAAGTCTACTATCTCTTAGCCTTCTTCGTTTTTCTTTCCATAACCATATCTTCCCATCACCTCCTAGTCCCCTCTGTTCCCCTCTCCAACATGTCCATTGAAATCAGCTCTGATCACGCTTCTCTCTCCACCAGGTATCCTCATGAACGTAGTGTCCATGTCCCTCCAAAACCTATCTTCTCTTCCTGTGGTCCATATGCACTAACCACAGTTAGTAGTGTACCCTCCACATCAACTTTCAAGCTCATCACTCTATCAGAGATTCTCTCAACTCCCAAGACGCTTTCTGCATAACAGGGTCTCAATACAATCCCTACACCATTTCTTCTGTTGTCCTCTCCATGGTATATTAACTTGTATCCATTCCCAAGTAGTCTGGACTTGCTCACCTTCAACTTGGTTTCCTGGATGCATAATATGTCAATGCTTCTTCTTTACATCAAATCTACAATCTCCCTTCTTTTTTCATTCATTGTTCCCACATTCAATGTACTAATCCTTAAAGTCATCTGCCTGTTGTTTTTTTCTTCTCACATTTTTTTCTCTTTTTCTTGCCTTCTCTTATTTTTACTCTTTTCCTTTGCTGTTCAGCAGTAGCATAGTTTCAGGTACCGCCCTGCTGGCCAGTGGTCCTGGTGGTCGTTGATAACCCGGGCCTCGACCGATCCGGTATGATTTGAAGAATTTTGATCCGCATTATTTTAATTTGGCATGTTTTCTACAGCCGTATGCCCTTCCTGACACCAACCACAGTTATCGGGGGTGTGCCTAGCCTTTGGTCTAAGGACCTCTTCACAAGGCAGTGAGTGGCCATCCCCGGCCGATGACCTCAAAAAGAAGCTCGTACGCCCAGGAAGGGGCCGCCCCCACTCAAGCAGTTTGGGCCGACAGTGAAGGTCTCCATAACCCAGGAAGGGGTGGCTGACCGGGTGGTACGCCTTGTCAAAGGGCGTCCCGGGGACCATGCAAGACAGGGTTGTCCATTCCCTGAGGTTCATGTTGAACCCGCAAACCCATGTATATATGGTCAAAAAGTATTCGACCGAAACCCCATAGGCATCAAGTACTAGTTTCTCCATCAACGAAATGTAGTAAAAAAGCTGATAAGGATGGGTAGAGACAATGTATTGTGGAATAAAAGCTCTCTTCAAAATGAATTGTAGCAAACCTAATGAGTAAATTATAGTATTTGGATTTCATCAAGGATCATGTTTAAGCCCGTTTTAGTTCATTGTGGTACTTGATGTCATCAGGAAGGAATTTAGAAGAGACTTGCAAATTAACCTGCCTTTTCTTGATGATCTAGTCATTGCAGAAGACAGTGAAAAAGAAGTGTGGAGAAGAAAATAGAGGTGTAAAATAGGCATGGAGCAGAAAATACTGAAATTTGCGACCAACAAGACAAAGATCATGGGAAGTAGCAGGAGAGAAATTGAAATAATGTCAAGAGAATAACAAGTCGGTCAAGCAGGTATAGGAGTTCAAATATTGCGAGGTGACAATAGATCACAAAGGAGGATCTGTTGAGGGAGCAATGAGACAAAGAATGTCATTAGCTTGGAGAAAGTGGAGAGAGTTATCAAGTGTTATTAAAACAGGAAGATGCCACGAAGACGTAAATTCAAACTATACAACATAAACTGTTCTCTTGTATTTTGCAGAAATCTGAAAAATGGGTAAAAAGAAAGAAAAACGTGGTAAACTACAGAAAGGGAGATGCTCAGAAAACCAAAAGAGTGTAGACATCAGGAATGAAAATAAACGATTTTAATGAAAAAATAAGAGAGGCGAGAAAAACTCCGCGAGTGAAGTGATGAAAGTAAGTTTACCAGAACGAATATCTAAAAGAAAACCAAAAAAGATGTGGGTACATAACGTGAAAGAAGAGATAAACCACTTTGTTGTTTGATCTGAGATTGTCCTAAAGAGACAGATTTTGATATAGAGTGTTCGAGCCAACCTTACAACACAGTGGGAACAATGGTTTTAAAGGAAAAGAAGATGTTGGAATACAGTACCTAAATTTCCTTATATAGATATGATAGTTCTATCAGACAATCATTTGTATTATAAAAGTTTATTATTATGATGATGATTATTTACTATTTTTATTATGATCGTATTACGAAATGAATTTCTACTTTGATTTTGTTAAGTCTAACAGAAATCATGAGTGCGCGATTTCTGTTAGACTTAATATGAGGGCCAAGGAATGAAGATTGTGTCTAGAAGAACGAAATGTTAATCAGATAAACAAACCTTTTCACAGATACAGTTTGTCGATGACAGAACAATCTTTTGAACTTTGTTAATCTCTTGTACGGCAGCCACAATACCTCAATCATTAGGTGATTTTAATTTCTACCTTCTGGTGATTTCTTTAACTAGGTCGCTATGTATGAACTTTTTACCATATTTTTGTGGAATCTGTTACGATCGTCTGTATAAAAAACACAACGTTTTGCTAGTTATACTTTTGATGGCAATATCAGGTTGGTTAACATTGGTATTTTTATCGGTGTAGATGGTATAGTTTCACCAGATCTTTACATTGGCATATTCAGTGGTGCCTTGGATTGATATATTGTACCAGATTTTTTGAGTATTGTATATTGTTATATTTACAGATGTACCAAAAGAAATGGTTTTAACGGGTCCTGTTTAGACTGATATTTAGTTAATGTGAAACCTGAGCAACCAAAAAAGATTTCATTTTGGTTGTCTCAGACTATGGACTTCGAACCAGCTTCATTATTTAGAAAGTTAGTCTGGTACTTCCTCGTTTAAAAACCTGTAATCCTGTCCTATCATAATACAATCTTCAGTTCTGACTTTCAGGCCTCGTCGGCCCAGTTATTGATTGGTTTTCTGCATAAGTGTTATTTAGGCGATTTGAATTATAGTTTTTCTAACGAATACGTATGTTCAATCCTTTCAAAGGCATTACTTGATTTCTTGAAAATTACAAGTGGCAGGATAACTTTTCTATTTTAAACTCAAGTTTTTAGTTTTTGCACTCAGATGGTGTTTTCAAATTAATTTACTAGTTTTCCATTTTGAGAATTCTTGACCTTATGGACTCATTGGAGGAAATAGATATAGGAGCTTTATCATGTCATGAGTCATAAACTTTTTATTAGCTTAGAGAGCGCTTACGGCTCATGACATGATAAGGTTTCTATATCCATAGTCATGTGATCACGTGGCTTGTTGTGAAATCTCAAGAGTTTTATTCACTCGAAAAATCGAGCAGAAAAAATTCTTGACTCTTATGTAGCTGTCTAATCATTGAGCCATAATTTTTTAAAGGATAAAATTAACTTGTACTACTATATTGCTAATATTACCTTCTGAATATATATATATATATATATATATATATATATATATGGTACATTCGATTCGGTTAACCGTATTAGAGTGCTCGATACATAAATGCAGAGCATAATAAAAGATATAATAAGTTGGAAAGAATAAAAAAACTACACTATTCATTTCGACAAGCCTGTTTCGTGATTTTACTCACTCGTCAGGAAATGTACATTTCCTGACGAGTGTAGTTTTTTGATTCTTTCCAACTTATTATATCTTTTATATATATATATATATATATAATTCTTAATATCCTCCATTTCGACATCCTCGTATTGTTTGTGTTTAAGCTGATTTTTTATTGTTATGATTTGAATATTTATTTTTGTTTTTATTTTAGTTTCATTTTACCAACCTATTCAACTTCATGGTAATCTGCCATTCTTATAGCAAATTTATCAGAATAGAAAAAANTACATTTCCTGACGAGTGTAGTTTTTTGATTCTTTCCAACTTATTATATCTTTATATATATATATATATATATATATATATATAATTCTTAATATCCTCCATTTCGACATCCTCGTATTGTTTGTGTTTAAGCTGATTTTTTATTGTTATGATTTGAATATTTATTTTTGTTTTTATTTTAGTTTCATTTTACCAACCTATTCAACTTCATGGTAATCTGACATTCTTATAGCAAATTTATCAGAATAGAAAAAATGTAATACAAAATATCCAAGGCATTTTGAAGGAAACGCTTACTTAAGAGAGGTTATTTAAAAGGGATAGCTAGAGAAAGGAGATTAAAGGAAAGGACAGCGTCTGATAGCGTTCTACCATGACACGAGTATCCTGGTAGAAATGCTCTTCCTTTTTCTCAGTCTCCGCAGTTCTGAAGGGAATAGTCTAAATGGGGCCGTAGAAAGTGAATTTTGACTGATATGCAATGCCCCTAATTTTTGAAAGTTCCTCAGGTGTTCATTGACTTCCTTCTCCTATCCTGCTTTCACGTTTTTTCCAAGAAAGGTTGTAATTACTGGCTTAAGCGACAGCCAAGCAGACAGCTCAGCTGCACTCAACGCATCATCGAACATCGAGTCATTCATCAATTCCCTATCTAAAGGCCATCAAAAACTCCAGCCGTAAGCTTTTCAAAGCTTATCCGAGAAAACTTCTGCTGAAGGAAATTAAACCCTCTGCCTTCCCACTCCATTGTTTTTACAAAGTTTTTCAAAAGTTCCAGTTTGATATGTAAGGTTGGAAATAATATCTTCTTTGGTCTTGGCGGCAATTCTTGTTTGATATAATGTTGATCATGAACCTGAGTATCCCACAAACACAGAAAGCATGGACACTTTGTGTACCCATCCTGTAGTCCTAAAACCAATCCAACAACCTTAAGGTCTCCACAGATCAACCCACAATTGTCATGGTAGTTCAAAGCAGACAGCGACTGATTCAGGTTGTCGTGGGTTTCTTTCATTTGCATAGGATGACTAATTGCAATCTACTTCCCTCTTTACTAGAACATCCAGGAAGGGTATTTTTCTTTCTTCCTCTTTCTCCATAGTGAATATGATGATTGGGTGTAGGCTGTTGATGTGCTCAAAGAAACCTTGTAGATGATCCTTTTTTATCATTGCAAAGACATCGTCGACGTACCTTTCCCAGACGGTTGCTCCTTGGTCTGCTGTTGATAGTTCTGTGGCTTCAAATTCGTCCAAATCGTCTGGATGCATCTAAATACTCTCTCTGGGATGAAGTGTCTAAATTCTGTTTTATCCTCTCGATACCAGTAGAATTTTGTTCTAGGTGCCAGCAAATTGTTCAAATGAGAACCCAGAAGCTGTGTCTATTCCTTTAAGAGTTTTACGTTTTTTGTCAGGTCATTGACATTTGCTTGGGTTAGAGACACTTGCCGTTCATTCTCTTCTGGCATGTATTCTTCACCCTCTGTTCTGTCATATGTGTCATCAGATTCCGAGTCAGAGCTAGATTCCATTGCAACATGTGCCTCGGGAACAGGTAGGTCTGGACCATGAAGGACTGGTCTTTTATCAGACTGAACATCAGGATACTGAACACAATACTTGTTCTTACGATTGATTCCTCGAAGATCAGTCATGTAAATATAGCAACCTGTCACATGATCTTTACCCTCTCTCCACACCATAGGAACAGTAAATGGCATACCTTTTGTTACTTTTCCAATCATCCAAGTTCTCAACACATGTTTGGCAGCTAACATGGAGTCCAAATGGCTTGACCTGGTCTCCAAGCTTAACTCCAAAGTAAGTATGATACACCTTTTTCACAAAATCAGTTATTTTTGCAAGGCCACCAGGAAGAATCACATTACCACATATATAACAGAACCTGCCAGAATGATTTGAACATTTGCGATCCATTCTCTCTTGATCTAAAATACTAAATAGAAATTTCAAGTCACTTTAACTGGAGTTCAGCTCTGCTAAACAATAAATGACCATCCAGATGTAAACGGAAAAAGTTTCAATTTTAGTTTTTTAAATGTAAAGAAGGATGCAGTTTCGGTTTCAGATTGAGGCTGCTTTAGTTTCGTTTTTTGTATAAAAACAAAGATTGTGTCAGCTACAGCCCTGTTTTTCTCGAACTGAGTACTATTCAAGGGTCAAAATGTGCACTAATCACATCTCAAAAAATTGGCCTGGCCAAAGAAAATAGATGGTACTTTTGGATTTAGTGCACCAAAATATACACAAACCAGTTGAAAATCCTTCGACCTTTGAAAAACAAGTTTTTAAACGCAGGTTAGTGTATTCTGTACTACCTCATAAAGTCATATTTGTCTTTCGATATAATTTATCATTCTTTACTCAATGCTCTACCCTTATAGGAAATGGATTACAGAGATCTAACTGCCAAAGACTCCTACAGCATTTGTGAATTGCAATACAACAAGAAAACCTACACTTTTAATCAACCGAAAGCTATTTGTTGCCATGGAGACCATCTCTATGTTTTGGATGATGACAAAATCGTAATAGTCAACTTAAAAGAAAACAAAATAGAATCTTTCCTCTCATTATCAATGAATAATGCTATGGACTTTACAATTTCCGAAGATGGCATCTTTTTCATAATAAGTAAAGCTCTTCTTCGTGCTTTAAATTACCAGGGAAAGCACATTTGGCAGAGATTACCTAATATTCAAGGAGCAAAAGAGGTTCCAGTGCTTAGTAGTGTTTCTTCTGACAAGGAAGAGAATATCTTTGTATATGACAGTGCAAATCAACAAATACAACAGTTCACTGTTGACGGTGAATTTGTCAATTTTATTTGGGATCTTCAAGGTCATAAAAGACCTCGTTGCATACACGTAGATATGGAGTATATGTTTGTTTCCGATGAAAAAATGCATTGTTTACACTATTTTGGTTTGGGCCATAATAAGTCCAGTAGTACCATATTTGGAGAGTATGGAATTTTCCCCTCTCAGTTTTCAAGTCCACATGGGATAACAACTGACCAAAATGGCAATATCATTGTTGCAGATTCTGAGAATCATCGTGTTCAAATATTCGATGAAAAACTGAGATTTATTGCAGCAATAGGAACATTTGGATTTGGACAAGGTTGTTTACATTTTCCAACAGTTGTTGCAATGCACCCCAGTGGGTATCTTTGTGTTGTTGATAAGGGAAATAACCGCATTGCTATTTGGACTAAAAACAGATACGAACTGTAAAAAAATGATCTCGCTGTTAGTTGTCACAAACAATCCCCTAGCATTCCAATCAATTAAAGATGCATTTGTTAATGAATTTCACTTCCTTTTTTCTCTTTTTCTTTTGCGTATGCGCCGCCTCTGTCTACTCGCCCACATTTTTTTCTTTTCATATAGCGTGAAGATTAAGCAAAGAACGGTGCATTTTGAAATACCTAAAAACAAACTAAAAAATTCAGTACAGTATTTGCTATGATCTATACCATTTTATAATATAAAAAGTTTGATGAAGTCTGTAGTTGTTCCTGGGTTACCTAGCAAAATAAATGTTTGAAAAATAGAAGGAAGAGAAAGAGGCGTGTGTGTGTGTGTGTGTGTGTGTGTGATATATAATTGAACTTCCAGGGAAGAAACCATAAAATAGCCCCAGTTACTCAACAATAAATTTGAATCAGTGCTAATGGTTCCAATGAAGAAGCATTGATCAGTAGCTTGAAAATTCCATGAAATCTTATGTCTAATTTATTCCACACAATGCATTGAAAATTAATACTTGAAAATTTATCAAGATATAGCATTAGATGAAGAAGATATTCAAATTACCGAGCCTTAACAATTTGTAGTTCATGTAAAGTATGACCAACACATTGGAAAATAGGTTGCAATATTAACGTTTTTCAGTCTACTAGGTTTTCAATCTTTACATTGGAAAACAAAAGCTTGTTTATTTCATGAAAGTTTCGTGGCTGAGGGTGAAAAATGTAATTCAGTTCAAACCTGTCGAAGAAAAAGACAATACTAAGCCTCCTTAACATGTAAAATTAGAACTAATGAAAATCGTTATCACAGCATTAAATCCAACTGATCAGAAAGGAAGAATTGTTGTCCCACTGATCAAGGAGCTAATGGAAGCCAACAATTTGATGAAATCATAGGAGACACCAAAAGGTTGCTTGGGATAGTTTCAAACAAATTTTTCTTGTATTTTCTGGTAAATCAGAAGGACTATATCTTCCCTGCAACAGCTGACAATATTTTGCCATGTTAAAAGACTGCAAAATGTCCCTTAAAATTAATTTTCTACCTTCACGACTTGACTTTTTCTTTCCAATTTGTGAATGTTGAAGTGATGGACATGGCAAACACTTTTACCAAGGCATTTCAGAGTTGGCAAAAAAATGAGGGTAAACAGTACATATAATCTGCAGAAATTAAGAGATGTCCCAAAAATTACTTAGAAGAGGAAAGAAATAAAAAACTGAACATGATAGTCAAATATATTTATGATGAAATTACGTCATTATCATCATCACTGCCTATACGAGGTTATTCTCTTTATGTTGCTTTTGCATCATTCAATAATTTGTGGAGCAAAAGCATGAAATCATTTCGATATATCATTTTTCTTCTTAGTTATGGTTCTTCTAGACGAAAATTCATCGCCATCTTCTTCCAATGATAAGGTACTGATCTACAGAACAAGATCTTTTACAAAACTGTCACTATTTTATCTCGATATGTAAATTGGTTTATAATTATTTGATCTCTATTTTATACATTTCTAACGAATAATTCATCAGTTCCTTTTAACTTGTTTGTTTTAGTTTAGTTTAGCACAGTTATGTTTAAAAAGTATATCAAATAATGAGAATGTGGAAGCAATTAATTGTAAAACATGGTTTCAGACTTAAGGTACTCTCTAACTTGATAAAGGGAAACAACCATTTAAGAAGCAGACAACAATAGATTGAATATAAGAACCCCAAGAAAGATTTGGAGAAAAGAGCAAACAAAGCAGCTTTATTGATGAGCATTCCTGATAAGGAGAGGCAATCGCACCGTGGTTATCATCAGAATGATATTCCATGAAAATTGAATGAAAGTAAGAAAACAGCCACCTTTTTTCATTTTCTGGTAGACTGGAGGTCAGACTTTAAATCTTCCTGCTAAGTTACTTGTGGGCGACGCCAGACCTAGGTAATGTCATCAGCTTAGATGTTGATAAACTGAAGCAAATCCTAATATTATCGATGTAAAGAAGGCGGAGAATTGCACTACAAAACGTCCACCTAAGTCTCTAAAAATTTCCATTTGAAAAAGACAACATTTTTCGAGACTCTAGTACCAACCTTCAGGCCTCCGTGGAAACGATCTTTCAATTCTTTTTAGTCTTCGTTTTTGTGAGTGAATATCAATTGGTGATGGTTAGGAAAAGCAATGTCCTTCAATGTCCTTACAATAGCTCATCATTGTTATGGGAGACCTAAACGTTGAGCTTGGCAACAACTTCTTGATTAGAAAAGGAGAAGTCTTAGTAAAAGTTACAATCTACTACCATGGTTACGGAAAACATAAACAATGCGCCTGGCAACAAAAACAACAACGGGATAATAATGACTGATGAGTCGAGATGGAAAATAGGTTATTAGATATATAGTGAATGATGAATTAACACCATCTGGCTGAAATCAACCGAAACAAGTGTAGATTTATTAAAGCCTAAAAGAAGACAACCCCCATCCCTTACTAAATAGCTTCTAAAACAAGCTTCCTTGTGATGTAATGGGGCTTAGTATGAATGAAATATCATTTAACATCTTGATTTGTTAACTTTTTAATCCAGCAATTTATACATTATTTTAGCCTTTTAGTTGTCCTTTTCTGTGTATTGCTTTTAGTTATTCTTTAGATCAGGTAGAATATTTTTAAGGATGTCAAACTTAACATTATTGTATTGTTCTACCTGTAGAAATATTCGTTTAGAAAATAAGGAAAATCTTTAACAACGAAGGGATAAAAAGACTTTTGAAACACCTGAGATGTGGTTTTTAAGACGAATGCTCCATGTGTCATGAATGGAAAGAAAAACATGAATCTTCAAATGGACAATGTTAACAAATCATTGATATTCTGTATCAGAAAAAGAAAGCTTACATTCAGTAGACACCTGGAGCTTGAGATTCTTGCTCCACTTTGCAAAGTGGTGGGAAAAAGAGGAGGTGGTCGACAAAGATAAAGTGCAACAATAGATGGTTGTGTGATATAAAGTCTTGTTTAGAGATCGCCTGACAGACTTACTTGAAGGGAAATGACCACCGGTGGCTGCAGCAAACGTGGTACCTGATCAGCGTGATTCTGACGTCCAAATTCCTTCCAGTCATCCAAAGGATCTTTGGAGAAAAAGGAACTTCAGTTGCGATCTTAAGTCTATTAATTAATGTTGTATCGCTTTGGTAGTCACAAAAGGTGTCATCATCATCATAAGAAATTTGGTTGTAACTTAAATGTGACTGCAGTGACACATAGTTGGCTTGTTACTAGAGACTTGAGATAGAGAGCCCAGGCTGTCATATATCTAGACACATATCTAGATTTTCTTTTAACACACACTCACACACACACACTCACCCTCACTCCTCTTTCTCTCTGAAATCGTCTTACGGGAGGACAGTTTTGTCCCCTTGAAAAAAAATATCAAAACTATTATCCACAAAACTTGAAAACAATGTGAAACTACTATCCTGAAAGGGTGGGGTGGGGGATGGGGGGTGACAAGTACGACTTGATACAAAAGTGCACGAGTAAAACAGGAGTCATTAGTTGTTGAATTACATTGATCAATGGGCACTGTCAGAAGTCATTTTATTCGTTCGGTTCAATAAAAACGTGAGCAGTAAGCATTAAACATACAGCTGTTTTTATATAACTACACAGATTTACGTACATGCAACAGGCGTAGCAAACTAGCAAACAGATAAAGGCACATCGGAGTTACTGTGCATATATCGCCATCCTCTAAACTCAGCTTTAGTCTCCTACCAAATATTCATGAAAATAATTTATGATGTTACACTAAAATTGCAAAGCTCAAATACATATTCATTACAGCAGAGGCAACTGAAATCAGCGTCGACAATTGCATCGCATAATTGTTCCAGCCTATTACCACGTGCAACCTTATTTCTGTACAAAATAATGACTATTATTAACAAATCTTCTACAAGAAACAATAGTTTAGTCCTCGACTAAGTCTTCATTGGAAGGAACACAATAGCAAATGAACAACAATCCGGATAGTTTAAAAATGGCCATTCGATTATAAACACGCCAATCAATCAATAAAACAATAATAAATCACAAAGGTGCAGATTTCTTGCAGCAAGTCGAAACTTAAATTGAAATCATTCTGGGGGAAAAAATCTCTTTTCACAAATATTGAATATCTGGGGCTATCGAACAGTTGAATTTGAAACCAACAAAAATTACTAAAAAATAATTTGATGTCAATTACGAAAAAAAAAAATTAATCCTGGAATTCGGAAAATTTAACGTTTCAGTCAAAAACTAGAGTATCTAATTAAAAAGCTAATTGCAATTGAAGGCACTTCAAATATTTGCTTACGTGGTATCCTATGAGCCCCACCTACAAAATAGGTTTATAAGTACTAAAAGAATTCTTAGTAATGCCTCTTACCATACATAATAAATTCCAGGAATTGTCTGCTGCAGATATATATATATATATATATATATATATATATATATATATATATATATATATATATATATGTATTCTACGGGGTAATAATTCTTTNAATTCGGAAAATTTAACGTTTCAGTCAAAAACTAGAGTATCTAATTAAAAAGCTAATTGCAATTGAAGGCACTTCAAATATTTGCTTACGTGGTATCCTATGAGCCCCACCTACAAAATAGGTTTATAAGTACTAAAAGAATTCTTAGTAATGCCTCTTACCATACATAATAAATTCCAGGAATTGTCTGCTGCAGATATATATATATATATATATATATGTATTCTACGGGGTAATAATTCTTTATCAAGAAAGGGAGGGGTGGTTGAATGCAAGTGAGCTAACTGAAGTAAACCATTGGTTAACAAATACTTGTAAGACATATGCACTATCACGTGCACTAGAGACCGAGTATAAACACATGCAAAATAGGTGACAAAATCTCTTGATATTATACCTACATCAAATTCATTGCAACCTCCACCCACCTTTCTTAAAAAAAATTAAAAACATCCCAACAAGATCAACAAAAAACTGCAAAAGCCACAATTGCTATGCAATCATTTTCAGGCTAAATGACAGCTTTTAAAAAAATTTTATTACCATAGCAACGTAAGCCAGTGGCTTTGACTACCAACACCGCAAATGTACAAATAGCAACATAGAAAAAAAAATATAAATGATTTATATATATATATATATATATATATATATATATATATAAACAAAGATTTTACTAGAAACAGTAGCAACTGCTTTCCTGTAATAAGTACAATATATCCAACTTAACATCGAACGCCAGAAATAATGCCCGAATTTGTGGTACGCTTGGTGATCTTGTCTATTTTCAGTATTGACTGACGGTAGTAAAATTGGTGAGCATCTTAACAGTTTTCAAAAAAGCATACTAATAATTTTAACGGAGGAGCCGTGGCTTAATGGTTAGTGTAGTTGCACTGTAACCAAGAGGCTCTCAGTTCGATGCCCCAATCAGGCAAAAAGACTAAGGAACTTTCCATTTCAAAATAATATGACCAAATGCATAAGATTCATCTCATTGAGGCACCGTGGCTTAATGGTTAGTGCAGTTGAACTGTAACCAAGAGGCTCCAGGTTAGACTCCCCAAGCCAGCTAAAAGACCTAGGAACTTTACAAAAGAGAAAGCCATTGGCTAGCTTCAGGATGGGCATCTGGCAAAGAAATTTCTCACTGCCAAAACCAAGTCTCTCTAAACGAAATCGTCTGAGGCTCGGTTACCTGGGGAAAATGACGTTAAAACCTCACCCTCCAAAACCCAACAAAAACCTCCACTAATAATTCCAACAGGTGATGTTTTCTTTATCAATCGGCATTAGCAATAATGTCACATTCAACTAAGAAATAAAACTAGTATATTCAATGGGTAACACCATCATAAATGGTGATCGTGAAAGGAAAGGAATACAAATTTATGATGGTGATACTGGTAAAGATCGTTCCGTCAGTGATGGTGATGATGAAGACAATTCAAGTAATGGCCATAAAAATAAAATTGGTAAGTGACGTTGACGAACATAGAGGTCTTTTATTGTAAAAAGAAGAAAAGAAATGAAGAAATTGGTATTGGGTGCAATCAATGGTGGCCGTCGTTGGCAGTGAGTATTTTGACAGCAATGGTAGAGATGCTGGTAATGTGCAGATAAACAACAAGACTACAGTATATTAGCAACCTCAACATTCATAGTCATGATGATGGTCTTGCGATCAAACAAGGTCATCCAAATATGATAATGACGACAATGATGATGATGATGATGATGTATTTACTACCGTAAAGAAGTCAACTACAACAGCGCGACAATGCCAAAAGTAAGAGGTGCAAAGCATACGGTAACTCCAACTACAATATACCAATACAAAACGTCGAGTAAAACAGCGAATTGCCATAGCACCACCAAATGCCGCTATCAACAACGATAAAACATGCCTATTCGGTGTGAACTATTCTGTACTGGTCATTTAGGTTATTGCAGAGCAAGTTACAATATACGATACTACGCACTTAATCTGGATGTCCGTTATAACAATTAACTTGAGAAGCCGTGACGTCATGGTAAGTACTGAAAATTAAAGCCTCTCAGTTTCGATTGCAAGAACTCAAAGCCTGAAATATCATAACAAACAAGCTATTCAAAAAGAGGCGGTATATTACTTTGCCTGAAAAGATTAATAACTGGCAAAAACGACTTCACACACTTTCACACGCATCGCACACGGAGATGCACAACATAACAAATGGAACAGGTCACTATTCCACTGATCAATTCACCTTGTTCCAGAAATACACAACTATACGCCAACACATCGTGCTCCAAAGAAAGGCTGAAAATTTTTATCTATGAACTTACTATATGCAAATCATGATAAGAATTCAAAATGAGTTCCGTTGTCTATTTTATCTTTTACATTCATTTTGTTATTGGACGAGGCAAGTCACGCATGCTTCTAAAAGCCATAACAAATCCCAAGCAAAAATAGAGTGATGCAAATGTAGGGTACCATCTTTCTGCATCGTCTGTTTTCATTTATTAGCAATAGAAACCTTGTTGCACTGTAACGCTGATGGCGATGTAGTTTCATTAACACTGCTTCTATCATTTTCGACCAATACACTGGCTATTGCTTTTTTATTTAATTCCGCAAGGCTTTCTTTTCCTCTTACCTCCATGACATTTTACTATCATTATTATTGATTTTAAGAGCACCTCTTTGGTCCTATGTTCATCATTATTCGATTTTAAGGGCACCTTCTTCGTTCTGTGTTCATCAAAACTCAATCTCTATTGTTGATTGTGGGTACTTGAATCGCCCTTAGTTCATTACAGCACAGTCTCCTCATAAAATACTTGACAAGACCTAGATTTATCAAAGCATCGTTTCCTTGTCATTTGATTTGGAGGATAATGAAGTTCGGCCATCTTGTATTTGCCTACCGCTATGGTTTCTTTCTGGTTTTACACGTGAAGCCGATGGCCATGATCGTTTCAAAGATGCCCCTTGTGACAACCAAAGGACATCCTCATTATTTTGAGAATTATGGGGTCGAGTATCATTTGTGTTATGCTTTGTGCGGGGGTGTATATTTAAAGTTCGAGAGTCTGATAACGAGGACTGTAATTGGTCATGACCTCTAAGAACTCCGCGGCTAGGAAGGGATCCCGGCGAGTGTGCGTAGGAATCATCAGGTTTTCGCTTTTCAACACGAACTGTTCCCGTGAAAGAATTGGCAGGTGTAGAAGGCGGTGGGCGAGTGCCGTCAAGTCTTGGCGACCCTTGTTGATGGTTAATATCAGCTCTTGCTTTTGGTAGCGACTTATCGGTACGATTTCGTCGCAGTATATCTCTCGGTGGTGAAGGGAAGGTCTCACTATCTGAACTATTTTCCTCCCTCAACATTTCTTTTGGCGGAGGGGATGGAAGAGGTGATTCAACGGAAGAGCGATAATCCAAAAGTGATTTAGGTGGATGGGGAAGTTCATCAGATAATGATTCACTACTATGCTCCTTCCTACGTCTTCGAGGTGCTTCTGAGTGACCTCCTTTCTCCTGTATCCTATAGGGTGGAGCACGAAGCACTGAGCCAACGTTTGGTGCCGAGTTTTTAAGTTTAGGTTTGGGGGAGAGTACAGGTGAATTTCTGGTACAATTATCGACAGTCTTCGACCGTTGATGCTTATTATTAAAATCGTATGTATCTTGTGGCTGTGAAACTGCATCTGTTGTGAATGCACGGTGATGGTACGGGCTTCTGGAAGATCGAGGCGAAGTTGAGCTTGTAACGGATTGGTCACCATTATGTGGTACCAATTCTTCTTTTATACTTGAAACTAACTCACGAAATGGCTCATTATCTCTACTCCTTTGGCGTTTTACAGAACCTCGCCCATCGACCCTTGGCGGCCTTGATTTCGATGGTCCGTGCTTCATTTTCTGTTCAACGGGAATTAAACCCTCGCTTGACCTTCGATTTAATGGTGCTTTTGGTGGTTCTTTGACATTTTCCATTTTTTCTGATACGCCACCACCAAGGGATGCCCTGCGAACAACGACAATTTTCTCAGGGCTGGCAAGTGCATTACGTAGTAAATTAGCTGGGGAGCTAGCACCGCAAGTATCAGAATTACATTCTTCTGCTCCTGTTAAAACAACTGCTGCTGAATCTGGCAGAGAACTTAGAATATCCCTTAACTCATCAGCTAAAGCTGGAGGTGGCTGAAAATACTCAATATCATGGCCACCTTGAGAACTGGTAGCTCGTGGTGAAGCGATTTGTACTTGTATTTCTGGTATAGTTCCTTGGGACGTTACAGAATCCTCAAAATTGTCTTTACTGCTACATGTCATATTATCATCGTCAAGCTCCCTAACGTCACTTCTACTACTTGTCTTTGAACTGTTAACTTCCTGTCTTTCCAATTCACATTCATTTTCACGACCTTCATTAACACTCGTTTGTCGCAAAAGTGTCTTTGAACGATATTGACCATCCACTTCTGTACTCGCAAACCCTGAGTCTGCTGACCGATGCCAAGTATTAAGTTGACGTGAATTTGTAGCCTGGGCAAGAGCTTTTTTTGTTGAACCATGTATGATAACAACATGGCCACTTTCGTCTGGTCTTTGTCTACAGGACCCTACTTGCCCGACCCGCTGTTTACCTTGGCTTTTTTCCCTTGGACGTGTTGCAACATTACGGTAGGCATGTGTACCATATGGTGTCTTGGCATACTCCAAATTACCTTCTGTTGACGTTATATCTTCTCCTTCTGTTGCTGACATTTCACCACCACTTCGAATGTGTTCATGGGCATCTAAGAAAATAAAGAAAGAAAAAGAGTTAATACCAGCTTACTGATAGTGCCCTAGTTCTAACAATGCAATAGTAACCCTTAATTAAATTAAGTATGAAGGTTAAAAAAAGGACGGATGGAAAGAGTAAATTAAATAATTAATATGAAAGCTTATAGGAAATTTCAAGTTTTCTCCTAAAAGTTTAATCGAATAATACGAAGTGGATGATATGGATCTGTCTTAGTCTCACAAGGTTCTACACATCCTCTGTGACAAGTAAAACCATAAATATAAATGATCTGTTTGAAGCAGTTTAATCTCTATATTTAATTTTAACACATATGTCATCGTCTAGCCAGACTATCAAAGAAGTATTACAGATGGGTATATATATACATGCATTCATGTTAATTATACCGATATCGCGCACTGGTAGAAGTTTATATACACACCTTTACTTTTTTTATATTTAAGATAGCACTACAACAAATACGCACACATTCACATACACAATTTCCCATTTCCAATATTTCAATCTTGGGACCCAATCAACCACCCAGCGGTATCATCAATGTCATGATAAGACTTCCCATACGAGTAAACGTCATTTACTTCATCAATACAACCTCCCAAACTGCCATGACAGACATGTGACAAGTAGCATTATTAAACATTCCTGAAACGCAAATGTGATAACGGATGCCGAAAAGGTGTTATCTAACTTGGTTAATTAGCTTTTCCTTAATCACCGTTAACTTCATGATGTCTCCAACAAAACAACTTAGAATTCGCTTACTGGTGTAGGCCAGATATGATCACTATCATTAAATAACTCAACCCAAAGTTTCTAAACAATCGACGCGACACTAAGATATACTTCAAATTTCAAACTCAAAGTATATTCTCCTGGACAACTTTCTGAACTTCTTGGAAGTTTTCATTGAAGCTCAGAGCTGGAGTGATGGAATTTCTCAACTAGCAGTTCAGTCAAAGTTGAAAACTACCATTTTCACTTAGTGCACATGCTATACATGTCAGGTTGTTTAGTTGTTTATATATATATACATCATTCGGATTAATCTGAATGATAACTCAAATTAACCCTACTATGAGTGTTTAATGTATTTACATTAGATGTTGCAGTAATATTGAAATGGCAATGTCCGGTCTTCAAACCCCAGGTCATATCGTCTGTACCTCCTGTGTAAATTCTAAAATACAAGAGAATTCTCTTAAGGTAGTCAGTCCATGCTGTCTTCTACATTAACTTTTAGCAGTTTAAGCTGACCAAAGTACTTGCAAACGAATTCAGGTTTTTAGCTAGAAGACTATTATCTCAAGGAGAATCTAGAATAGATTATTACTACCTTCACAATAGTTTGTAATAATTTTACAAAGGTTTGTCACTAAACTCCTGAATAACTGTCCCTCATAAAGATTTGATGATAGCAGATTTCCTCCTTTCCAAAGCGATCATATGTATTTAGACAGTTTAATCTTCTGCCGTTTGTCAAATATATATATATATATATATATATATAAATATAAATACAATGACCATAAAACGAAAGAGTAATAAAAACACACGACGTTTTGATGTATTTGGAATCAAATTTTTATTCCCCTATTACCTTATACTTCTTGAATTAATGATATAGTAAGCCCAATTAAACCACAGCACAACAACAACGAGTAAGATACAAGCGACCTTTGTTGAGAAAACAGAATCGGTTTCCTGGGCAATGTTCTATCGCCTTTGGCCCAAAAGATCATATTTGAAAGCATTGCGTTCTCTCTGGTGTAATAGTGTGCTGTTTGCCACTCTTCTTAGTGGCCCTGTAGAGCTGTTTCAATAGTTCATTAACAGAATCAACACATTACCATTAAAACTTCATTTTTGTTGAAAGATTTATCACTGCTGTTGTGTAAGACGGCAAAACTCAAAAGCAAAAAAACAGAACATCATTTGCGAAAAAAGAATGGATCCAAGAAAGCGTATCACTCGCAGTAGTTACCTGTCCACGAGAATTCTGGGTTTACATTACTTCCTTCTGCTTCGAAAGCAAAAGTAATCATTCCACATCAGATCTGATGCAGCTCTGGTAATATCTTTTTATCACTGAAATAAATCCCATATGTTTTGTATCATCTCATTATACAAAGTTGTATTTTATCATCACAAAAAATCAAGTAATTAACTGCCATTATTTGGAGAGTCATACTCTACTTCGTTTTCCTTTGGTTCTACACAATGTTTATGTAAATGTTCACAGAGTACGAGGCAATTAATTTTTTATTGATACAATTCTAGGTTCAGATTAGTGGATTAAGCCGTTCTGTGATAACTTGTTGACAAACTGGATATCTATTTTTCGCACGTTAGAAAGAACGTTATTTGCTGCAGGGATTTTGCTGTAATTTCACACTTTTGGAATAAGAAATTCTTGAGAAATTCTGATGCTACTTAAACTGAACACTTTGACCATAGTCTTGACCAGCTACTTATAGGTTATTCGATATAGCAGTATTGTGTAAATATAATTTCACTGAACTAATTTCTTAGGTCATAAATTACAACCTCTTACTAGTACGTTTGCACGTTATTTGCTTGATCAATATAATTTGCTTATCAATCTATTTACAACTACAGCATTTGAGGTGTTAGAAAATGCGAGAAAGACGAGAAAGCACCTGAGGTTTTCCTTGGGAAGTAATGGTTGGCACAGATTGCCACATAGTCCCGGTTCTATTATAGTACCATACTATAATACCGTACCAGTTACATTGTAACTTGGATTCTAAGTGAGGGAAGTAAAGACTATATATATTGTAATACCACTACGGAGCGCTTATTCTCTGAGGAGTTACTGTAGAGAAAAGCCTTGTCCAAAAACGGAATAGAACTTCAGTAATAACCAGTCTATCGAAACAACGAATAAGTGAGGGACCATCCACTTGTCTTTCGAGTGTGGACACTGGGGTACATTCTTGCAGCTCAGGTGTTTGGTGTCTGTTGCTTGACGTTGTCGTTATCCTGTTATCCCTTACCCCTTGTAGTCTACTAGGGTGTTCCAGGCCACGTAAAGTGTACCATGAAGGGTCTTGACCAAAGATATATACATAAACAAAAGATAGTATTTCTATTGCAGATAGCTCAATTTTTTTTAAAAAAAGACCCAAAATAATAAACGTAAGGAATAATTACATTTCTTTGTGAAAGTAAATGCGAACTAAAAGTTAGTGTGTGCCTGAAGATTGTAAAATACCTGAAACTTTTCGTCGTACAAAATACGTAGTTATTCCTGAAGTTTACGATTTCTAGTATGGTTTTAAAAAAGTGAGAACATTCTGTTTAAGCACAAACAGTTTATTTAAACATTTAGTCTTAACTGTAGCTTATTGTAACTCATAGCAGATCAAAACATGTATGTAATACAAAACAATACAAAAAACTAAAGGATGAATGGCGAAGACAAGTTCGTTTGTTGTGCGATAGTTCTCTATTTTGCCCAAGTTGAAGGGTTCACTTTTACAAAATTCTAACAAACATTAGTGTTAGTTGTTTTAACAAAGTAAAAATGTGCTAACATTAAGTAGTGTCTATGAATGTTTATCACCTTGTAACAGTGAATGAGTAGCAATGTGGTGGGGAAAAGTGAAAAAAGAGAAAAGAGAAAAGAGAAAAGAGAAAAAAGAAAAAGAGAAAAAAGAAAAAAAAGAGAAAAAAGAAAAAAAAGAGAAAGAGAACATTGCGTCAACGTCGTCGGTGATTCTACTTCCAGTTGAAAAAGAAAAGAGCAAAACCAAAACAAAGAGCAGATGGTAACAACGCAACTTCATACAAACAAAGGGGTTCTAATGAGGAATTTTTTTATTTATATACAAACAACAAAAAAAGACTGACATTTCACAAAAATACATGAAAACAACACCACAAACAAATTGTCCTTGTTCTATTACCAATTGACTTCAAGCTTTAATAGTCTCAATTGCCACTGTCTTTTGCAATTCTTTAGTCATAAAATACCAGAGAGGGAAAGCTACTTTTTGTGGAGACTTGTTAACTATAGCGTTAAAAATTTGCAACGAAAAAACAAAAATAAAAATAAAGGAACAGAAAGCCAACAACCAAAAGTTGCAACAAGTTCTTTCTCACTGTTCTTCCTTTTTAACGTTGATTTCCAAATGACGTTGAAGTCAAAATGGTAACTGACAAAGAACAATAACAAAGAACAATAACGATGACACACATTAACAACGTGACTTGACTTTAATTAAGAAGTAAATGAAACTATGTCTACTCAGATACCATACTATATATATAGTGATGAGGTAGAGTCACATAAACGGTGTCGCTATTTCTCTTAAAACCAACATCTTAGGTCTTAATATGTCAATCATGATTTTTTTGTTGTCTTGTGCAATTTGTTATTCCACAAAAAGTTCAAAATGCTTTCAAAACACACAAAGATTTTATTTACAAAATTTCAATATCAGGGAATTTCCACACACATACATGTATATGTATACATATATACACACACACACACATATATATATATATATATACATATATACATATATATTTGTATGTGTACATACATAATCACGGTATCTATCTGAACTTACAGCTTTTCGTATTAAAGTTTAAACTGTAAAAGAAACAACGAGCCCATGAAAGAAGAAAAAGAGAAAAAACAAACAAACAACGATCCCATGAATACGTTCACATCAACAGAGGCAATTTAACATTTTGAATTATCAAAATACTGATGTTTAAAAATGTCAAATGTTTAACATTTTGCTTTTCTTTCACATGGCATTAACAGTCGGTTGCGACGAAGACGCAATGGACCCCTGTGATACTTTACCAATGATACTATACATATTTTATAATAATAATAATAATAATAATAATAATAATAATAATAATAATAATAATAATAATAATAATGCGAGGGTATAGATCTCCCTAGTGGGGAAATAATGAAGGAGGTTGAGGAGCATGGCTATACCTACTTAGGAATAGTCGAACTCGACAAAAATTAGAGAAGATGAGATGAAGAGTAAAACAACGAAAGAGTATAAAAGAAGGTTAAGATTAATTTTGAAATCCAAATTAAATGCAAAAAATAAGATCACGGCGATTAACACTTGGGCAGTAGCGATTTTCAGGTACGGAGCGGGGATCATTGGATGGAAAGAGAGTGAATTAAAGACGATTGATAGGAAGACCAGAAAGACGATGACAATGCATGGTGCGTTTCATCCGAAAAGTGACGTGGATAGGCTATATATCAAACGAAAAGATGGTGGTAGGGGATTGAGTAGTGTGGAAGTGGTGGTGAATGCAGAGGAAAACAGTC
>RDPX01000270.1:941723-961999 GCA_003991215.1 Morbakka virulenta
CGGATGCGAACGTGGCAGAGAAGGAGGGAAAAAAAGTAGAAAAGTATCAAGATCTGAAAAGAGAAATAAAAAGACTGTGGAAACTGAAGAAAGTAGAAGTTGTCGCTGTTGCTATTGGAGCTCTGGGATCTGTGACCAAAGGATTTGAAAAGTGGGTTGAAAAGCTTGGGATTCACTGCAACTTAGGAGTACTTCAAAAGAGAACGTTGTTGGGAACAGCCAGAATTTTGAGAAAAGTACTGGAGTTTTGAGAAAGAAAATGCTGGTAGCCCATGGTCATTTGTTATGACCCGCCTGTCAGCATAGAACTCGGCAATAAAAACAGCCAGACACAAAATGTGAAAAAGATGATAATAATATAATAATAATACTTAGCAAGAGAACTGAAAAAACTGTGAAACAAAAAATTGAAAATAATCCCAGTTATAATCGAAGCGCTAGGAACAACACCAAAAGCATTGACAAAAAGACTGAAGGAGATTGGGATAGCTACCAGAATTGTAGAATTACAAAAGACTCTGTTGTTACACTCGAACAGAATCATCCGACGAGTGATTGAGATTTGAGGAAACTTGTTGTTACCAAAACTCAGGAACATGAATACACTGATCAAGTTTTAAAACAACAACAACAACAACACTATGTGAAATCAGTGTGTACCAGAGATATATAACAATAATAATAACAATAATAATAACAATAATAATAATAATAATAATAATAATAATAATAATAACAACAATAAATAGTAATGATAATAATAATTTTTGTGAGAATGAAATTCAATAGTTCACTTTTGCCTTAAATCTCCCAAAATTTTATGGAATAAAGAGTTTCCATGCATTCAGTACACATCTAAAAAACAAAGGTGTTTTTCTGTGTTAACGTCTGTCAGTATAATTCCATCTATTTCCTTAGTGCGTGCACACATAAAATATTTATTCTAAGTGGCATATTTTTATGATGCAGACCATCTTGCAAACTTGATCTAAAGGAGTGTCATTTTCAGTAAAACACTCTTGTGGACATCGAAAAAATGCTACAAAACCTAAAACGTCAGTGGTTACACAAAGCATGGCAGTGAAATTACTGCATAAAAGGTCATGATGCATTTTTTCTTGCTTACTACACGGCCTAATACTATTCCTAGTATCTAGTTCTACTCACAAGCTTTAGTTTGACAAGTCTTGTTTTAACGACCTCTGTATGAGACTCAGTCTTCTAAAAGCTCACCACCTCATCGTTAAATAACCAAACAAAAAGGCCATTTTCTTTCGAAAAAGTAAAACGAAAGCAAACAAATCTGATTACCTCAAACCGACCACACTTTTATCCAGTTTCACTGTCAGTCAGTTTCGTGACCTCAAAATCTGAATGGTTAACAATAAAAAAACATACGGGTGGCACCTTCTAAGGAAAACAATGGCACCATTGCCATCCGTTCATACAAACACTCATCTTTATTTCAATGCATTATTACATCAATCATTTTAAGATACTGTTTACCAAGTCGAGAAACATTTCAATCAAACATCCCTCAAGCATTGTCTTTTTAACATCGCAATGAACGTTGGTTTGCAATACTCAGTCACGGCTTTGACTCCACTGAGACCATTAACAAATACTCTGCTGCCTGCTTAAAGTAAAACGCAAGCCAGCCCCAGCGACAATAGCATAAACTGCACACTGAAGAACCTGATTGTCTCCTCCACACCATCTCCACTTAAACTGTGCGATGCTTTTCTGTCTCATTGAACTTTCTTCAAAATAAGTGTCTGACCAGCACTTCCCTCAAATAGCAATCACCAAAGCTGCGAAGTCAATGCCCTCACAGTGAATCTAGTCAAATCTTATGGTTGTCAATCAATGTTTATGAGGTGATATTCATGAATCCAATTGATGAAATTGCTTACGTCTTCCTGGCGGTGACGATGGAGGTTCTGAAGTCGATGCTGATCTGCTTCCATCCACTGGAGTTCCTGGCTGACTTGAATGGTAAGTCAGAAAGTTCTTTTTTCCCGTTCTGTGATTGAAAAAGGAAGCAGAAATCATTTATGGATTGATATATTTTTGAAAATGAAACCAACCAACCAATCAATCAATCAATCTATCTATCTGTCTATCTATCTATCTATCTATCTATCTATCTATCTATCTATCTATCTATCTATCTGTCTATAGGCTTAACATATCTTTGTGCTAAAAGGCAGAAAGAGGAATGATTTAGAGGCATTAACAACAGAAAACAAAAATTAAAAAATCATGCTGCAAAAGAAATATTTTTTTCGATTCCTCTTTAGTTTCTTTTCTATCTCTGCGTCTATGCAACACTCATCGCAACTTTACCGAAATGGCTAAGTTACAAGATTGGTACAACATAACAAATTATAATTATAATTAGAGAAAAAGAGGAAAAGAGTCTAGCAATAAATGTGTGTAGCTAATGAACAGAAAAAAAAAGACATTTCATAACCCAACGTAATCCTCTAACAATATCTAGATTATATCTAAAATAAGTAATAGATTTAGTATAATGAACCAAAATTATGGCTTAATTAGGCCTAACAACAAAAGAAATGCATACCCCCTACCCCCCGTGTTTTCATAATAAAAGCGAGAAACAAAAGCAAGATCGACATTATACCTTGGTGTTACACTAGCTTCTCTAATTCTGCTTTCGTAAATCCAAGATTTAAAAAGTTGCCAATCGCCAAAGCTCATCTGCATGGCATCTTTTAATTCATTTAGATCACAGGCAGCCAGAACGCGTCCGTTGATATTACTGTCACGCAATCGATTTTGATACAAGGTCACGTGCTCTTTTTCAATCCCATCTATTTCAACTAACTAAACAATGTGAAAAAACGAAGAGAAGAATTACGTAAGTTATTACTATAGTTACGCCAAACGCAGATTAGAGTTTGGCATGAGTGTTTTTGCCGTCTTCATGAAAAGACTAAAAACTAAAAAAAGAAGTAAAAAAAAAAAATCCAAGTAGATAAATGAAAAAACAAACGAATGAATAAACGAAAATAGTTGATTCCAAATCCGTCTTTCAAAATGATGTTTATTTAGTTGACAGCTTTTCACTGGCACTGAACAGGATCAAGATGCCAAAAGAAGACAACACAAGTCAAGTGAGTATATTATTAACACGGCAAATAAAGAAAAGAGCGCAAACGTTTTGGTGACTGTCTAAAGAAAACAAAGTGTTAACGAAGAAAAATCTCATCAAAATGCAAGTGCAAGAGTGAATACAAATGATGAACAGTGATGCAGTTAGAGAACAGCATCTACTATTAAACCACAAATGAAGTAAGACTACCTTTTCTTTGTAAACAAAAAAAAGTTGTGCATGAGTTTTAATTGTCTTAAAAAGCCCGTCACAAAAAGTGGCGGGGTTTCTCGACCCTCTCTTTGTTTTCCGTTTTTTTTCCTGTTGCAATAAAACCCCCGCAGTTTACGTGTGTTTTCTTATCCTGCGCTCTTGGTTCAGTAGTCTGATAACGAGAAATCCATGGACCAAAAATTAACAACCGTTTATCCCGTAAACCTCAAGTGAGATTGTCACCAAAAGAGTATTTGACCCCAAGCTAATCGTCCAAATGAAGTGTCCTGACAAAAACAAATGAATGGTAACAAAAACTGATTATCTTATTGATAATCAACATCACCCACCTCCCCAAAATGTATTTTTGCCATTTGTTATAATCGGGTGAAAATATTTCTTGAAGTGAAGAGGTCAGGGAGGTGTATAAGCAACGCGAGCATAAAAAACCCTTTTGTTTTAATACAACTGTGAAATAAATCCACAACATCTATTAAAACATGCATGGAAAATGAATGGCCAGCTGTTATTTATTCCTTACTTTAAAATTCTCATTAAAATTTAATGTTTGTTATTACAAGCAATAATATCATTCAATAAGTACACAACTTGAATCACCAAAATTCCCCTGGGATCTGTTAATATGATGCAGTCACTAGACTACCTGCCTTCGATGATAACAGACGTATTCTTCATTGTATTGTCCTTCCTCGGTTACAATCAAGAAATTAAATGGAAATGTATGGGTTAAAGACGAGCACACAGCAAATACATTGGCTTATTACATGGTGCGCAACGGAGAGGCCATTGCAGCGAAATGCTAAAATACAGTAAAAAAAAAAGAAAAAAAAGAAAGAAAAGGAAATGAGAAATATATCACCGACTTGTAACTTTTAATTTTCGTGAAGTGACGAAAAATGATTTATCCACCATCGAGGTCACTTAATAATCTCTTTTCTTAGTAGTAGTATTAGCGTATGGCTACATCTTCCCATTATGTCTCCTCAACCAGTTTCCGAATTCCTCATCACAATTGAGGACGGTGTCAAAACCTCCCTCCAGTCTGGTTGTTGGGCATTGGAGGCCAATGTGTTTTGCAGTCTCCTGGGTTCCACTGCAGTGGGGACAGTCTGCAGTGTCTTTTAGTCGCCATTTGTACATGTTGGCTGATGTTCTGCCATGGCCTGTCAGCAGTCAGTTTGAGGAGACCCATTGTTTTCTAGTGTTATTCTGGAAGCCTGGTAGTCTTTCAGCAGGGTCTTTAATAATTTCTCTTCCCTATGGTGTGTTCGCAAAACCACCAGTCTCCCCATGCCTCTGTCATGTTGTAGTTCATAATTTCTGACTGGTAGAAAGCTCTTCTGGATTTTAACCTCGTTGTTTTTCTTAGTGAATATCATATATCGAATACATATTCAGAAGAAAAAGAAAAGCGTCAATTTCTTATAATTTTGTTTCACAACGCGTCTTTTTGTAGGGTAGTGCCAAATTTTTGCTATTGTTCTAAATCACAATTGCAAAATAAGTAAATGTCACCTGGCGACCGCTAAAATTAAACCACTACTAGTCATGATAGAAGTAGTAGAAGTAGTACTTCCAGTAAAAGTGGTAGTAGCAATTTAGCCCTTTAACTACGATGGGACACTGGTGTCCCAGGAATTTAATTTGTCACAGTTTCCAAAATAAAAGAGATATCATCAATATTGTTGCTTGGTTACATCTAGTTAACACTAATTTACAAAACAAGGCAAAAATATTTTGATGAATAAGTGGGTAAAAGTAATAATTTGGGTCTTCAAAAAGGGTACTGGGGCGAGATTTTTTGCAATTGTTCTATAATCCGCTTGTAATTTATCTTCATGTGAGAAAAATAATTATCTGAAGCTAAATATTGTATTTGCACTATCCAAAGATTACACATCTCAAATTTCAATGCCTAATCTATTGTCGTTCATGAGATAAAGCAATTTAGGTGTACAATATGCCTGCACACTGTGTAGTGACTATTACTTATACATACCTCCCTATGAATACTTGTTGCATGGTTAAATGTTACATGAGTCATACACTACTCCTACTGCTATCAAGCTACATAAATGCTGTATCTTGAGTATCATAAACAACATGCTTATTTAAACTGATGCAAATAGCAAGCAAGTTGAGTAGTTGAGCAAACAATACGATTGATTGATTGTCTCCTTGAATCTTATATCCTGCTAAACTGTTGTGCTGACAAAACAGGAGCAGTAGTAGTCATGGACAGTCAGAGGAAAAAATATGTGCGCATTGAGCAGGGAATTTTAAGTGATGATATTTTCGCATTATTGACTAAGAGGATGATATGGACAATTCGTTGGCGGATTCTGATACAGAATTTGTTTCGGATGAACCACTACGTGGAAAACCTGATGGCGATTCACATTAACTCACCACTCCAGATGCCTTTATAGACATCGCTGGTAGCTGCCATGGCAAAAGTGACAAACCTCCGTCCAAAAAAGTTAAAGATGGCATTCAAGCCATGAAATGGAAACGTCAGAGTAAAAAACACAAGCGAAATGAGTGCACTCTTGAAATGGCTGTTTTGCTAGAGTTCCTTGAAAACTTTGTAAATCTACTTGTGGTACAGTCTTCGTTATATGCTGCACAAAATGGAAGAAACTTCTTGACTGATTTGGAAGAAATGATGGCTTTCCTTGGAATCATATACTTCATGTCTGTAAACAAGTTGCCCTCCATCGATATGTATTGGTAGTGCGATTCTTTTGTTGGAAACGAAGGAATGAAGCATATCATGCCTCGCAAACACCTTCAGGATATTTTGCAAAATCTGCACTTTATAATTAATGACACAGCTGATAAAACTGTTAAAGGTAACAAGATACGCCCAATTATTGAATTACTAAACAATCCCTTCAGAGAAGCTGCTTCTGACTCGGCGGGACAGTGTGTTGATGAACACATGACGGAGTTTAAGGGTAAAAATTCATTGACGCAGTACATCAAGAGCAAGCCTATCAAATGGAGCTTCAAGTGGTGGTGTAGATGTGCTAGTGTGACAGGATATCTATTCGAGTTAGTATCGGAAATCAAAGGTGCGTTATTACTTGCGCTTATTTTCGACTTGATGGATATTGCTTGCGTTATTGTTTTCAATATGTTGAATCGGTGTCAACTGATATTGTTAGATTTCAAAATCATTGTTACCCAGCTTTTGATCGGTAGATTCAGTAGTCGCCAAAGGAACTACCAAGCATCAAGACCATCACGACGTTCCGCTGCTTTGGTAATGCCTGATACAGCACCCCAGCACCTTCCTTCGTTTGTGAACACACNGTCTTTTAGTCGCCATTTGTACATGTTGGCTGATGTTCTGCCATGGCCTGTCAGCAGTCAGTTTGAGGAGACCCATTGTTTTCTAGTGTTATTCTGGAAGCCTGGTAGTCTTTCAGCAGGGTCTTTAATAATTTCTCTTCCCGATGGTGTGTTCGCAAAACCACCAGTCTCCCCATGCCTCTGTCATGTTGTAGTTCATAATTTCTGACTGGTAGAAAGCTCTTCTGGATTTTAACCTCGTTGTTTTTCTTAGTGAATATCATATATCGAATACATATTCAGAAGAAAAAGAAAAGCGTCAATTTCTTATAATTTTGTTTCACAACGCGTCTTTTTGTAGGGTAGTGCCAAATTTTTGCTATTGTTCTAAATCACAATTGCAAAATAAGTAAATGTCACCTGGCGACCGCTAAAATTAAACCACTACTAGTCATGATAGAAGTAGTAGAAGTAGTACTTCCAGTAAAAGTGGTAGTAGCAATTTAGCCCTTTAACTACGATGGGACACTGGTGTCCCAGGAATTTAATTTGTCACAGTTTCCAAAATAAAAGAGATATCATCAATATTGTTGCTTGGTTACATCTAGTTAACACTAATTTACAAAACAAGGCAAAAATATTTTGATGAATAAGTGGGTAAAAGTAATAATTTGGGTCTTCAAAAAGGGTACTGGGGCGAGATTTTTTGCAATTGTTCTATAATCCGCTTGTAATTTATCTTCATGTGAGAAAAATAATTATCTGAAGCTAAATATTGTATTTGCACTATCCAAAGATTACACATCTCAAATTTCAATGCCTAATCTATTGTCGTTCATGAGATAAAGCAATTTAGGTGTACAATATGCCTGCACACTGTGTAGTGACTATTACTTATACATACCTCCCTATGAATACTTGTTGCATGGTTAAATGTTACATGAGTCATACACTACTCCTACTGCTATCAAGCTACATAAATGCTGTATCTTGAGTATCATAAACAACATGCTTATTTAAACTGATGCAAATAGCAAGCAAGTTGAGTAGTTGAGCAAACAATACGATTGATTGATTGTCTCCTTGAATCTTATATCCTGCTAAACTGTTGTGCTGACAAAACAGGAGCAGTAGTAGTCATGGACAGTCAGAGGAAAAAATATGTGCGCATTGAGCAGGGAATTTTAAGTGATGATATTTTCGCATTATTGACTAAGAGGATGATATGGACAATTCGTTGGCGGATTCTGATACAGAATTTGTTTCGGATGAACCACTACGTGGAAAACCTGATGGCGATTCACATTAACTCACCACTCCAGATGCCTTTATAGACATCGCTGGTAGCTGCCATGGCAAAAGTGACAAACCTCCGTCCAAAAAAGTTAAAGATGGCATTCAAGCCATGAAATGGAAACGTCAGAGTAAAAAACACAAGCGAAATGAGTGCACTCTTGAAATGGCTGTTTTGCTAGAGTTCCTTGAAAACTTTGTAAATCTACTTGTGGTACAGTCTTCGTTATATGCTGCACAAAATCGAAGAAACTTCTTGACTGATTTGGAAGAAATGATGGCTTTCCTTGGAATCATATACTTCATGTCTGTAAACAAGTTGCCCTCCATCGATATGTATTGGTAGTGCGATTCTTTTGTTGGAAACGAAGGAATGAAGCATATCATGCCTCGCAAACACCTTCAGGATATTTTGCAAAATCTGCACTTTATAATTAATGACACAGCTGATAAAACTGTTAAAGGTAACAAGATACGCCCAATTATTGAATTACTAAACAATCCCTTCAGAGAAGCTGCTTCTGACTCGGCGGGACAGTGTGTTGATGAACACATGACGGAGTTTAAGGGTAAAAATTCATTGACGCAGTACATCAAGAGCAAGCCTATCAAATGGAGCTTCAAGTGGTGGTGTAGATGTGCTAGTGTGACAGGATATCTATTCGAGTTAGTATCGGAAATCAAAGGTGCGTTATTACTTGCGCTTATTTTCGACTTGATGGATATTGCTTGCGTTATTGTTTTCAATATGTTGAATCGGTGTCAACTGATATTGTTAGATTTCAAAATCATTGTTACCCAGCTTTTGATCGGTAGATTCAGTAGTCGCCAAAGGAACTACCAAGCATCAAGACCATCACGACGTTCCGCTGCTTTGGTAATGCCTGATACAGCACCCCAGCACCTTCCTTCGTTTGTGAACACACGTCATTGGTGTCATTACTGTGCCAATGAGGGCAAAGAATCGAGGACCTTTGCAAGGTCTGAAGATTGTAGCGTCGCGGTTTGTATGGCAAAGGAACGAAACCGTTTTTGTAAGTTTCATATCGCATGACAGTTTTCAAGTGCAGCTCATAATATTGGTAATGCCGTTGATTGTACCTTACTGATTGTATTGTTTATGTAGAAAGAGTGGAAAAAAATCTGCAAATGGTTGGAAAACCTACATTTTTTCTGTTAGCTTCCACGTAATTTCAACTATTGCACATTTATGAATCTCATAATATTGGGAACCATACGAAGTAGTATCCTCTCCCTACCACAGGGACACCATTGTCCCCAGCCATAAGTGTGAAGGGTGTAAGGCAATATTTATATGCCTTACGAGGAATTTACAAGGCATCATTTATATGCCTTAAGTTTTGTTTTATTTATTTCTTACAGTCTATCAATCCTTACTGGTCGGTATCCCTTGTCTACCACAGGGACACTGGAGTTCCGCTCTGTATCTCGGTAGTAGTAGTAGCAGTAGTAGAAGTAGTAGTAGCAGCAGCAGTACTAGTAATAGTAGTAATAGTAGTAGTAGTAATAGTGGTAGTAGTAGTAGTAGTAGTATTAGTAGTGGTGGTAGTAGTAGTGATAGTAATAATAGTATTAGTAATAATAATAGTAATAGTAGTAGTAGTAATAGTAGTAATGGTAGTAGTAGTGATAGTAATAATAGTATTAGTAATAATAGTAGTAATAGTAGTAGTAATAGTAGTAGTAGTAGTAGTAGTAGTAGTAATAGTAGTAGTAGTAATAGTAGTAATAGTAGTAATAGTAGTAGTTAGTAGTAGTAGTAGTAGTAGTAGTAGTAGTAGTAGTAGTAGTAGTAGTAGTAGTAGTAGTAGTAGTAGTAGTAGTAGTAGTAGTAGTAGTAGTAGTAGTAGTAGTAGTAGTAGTAGTAGTAGTAATAGTAGTAGTAGTAGTAGTAGTAGTAGTAGTAGTAGTAGTAGTAGTAGTAGTAGTAGTAGTAATAGTAGTAGTAGTAATAGTAGTAGTAGTAGTAGTAGTAATAGTGATGGTGTTGGCAGTAGTAATACTAATAGTAGTAAGGTTAGTAGAAACATAAGTAGGAGTAGGAGTAAAGGAAGTTAAAGAATACAATTTCTTTTGTTTTCTTTCCCTACAGTAGGTTATGTACTAAAAATGTCCACTCCTGTCTTGAGAAATGAAACGAAATGGTTGTATTTTATCTTATCTATATAATAATTATTGATTCCTCGTAGCCACAAAAAATCTTTTAATCGTTGCATTTTCTGGTACAGATATCAACGTATTTTTTTGAGCTTGTTTTACAAAAGAAATCTTGCAAAAATAATATTGAGAGAGCTCTATAGTGAGTTGAGACGCCATGTGGGGAACAATGTAGTCCTGTGAGCTTAGCTGGTTTAAAGTCTCAGAGACTAATTTTTATCAAATTCGATGCCACTGATATATCCCAGGCTAGAGATTGCACATATTTGGTTAAGCTCGTTGAGACTTCCGAAATAAAAACTTCCTATTTCAATTATCACTGTAACCCGAATCATAGTAAGTGACAAGCTTGGTTGCATTATTTATATGGTGAAGAACGTAGGAGCGTGCGATTCATTAGCTGGTAGTGCAGGTTGACCTGAAAACCAGCTGTACTGATTTGAATACAGTTCACTGAAACTTATATAATCAAGTTGTTTTTCTTAAAAATGTTAATATCAAAGCTCAGAAAGTGGAAAGAGCATTTCACCCATCAAAAGAATATAAGCTAAAATTCCGCGCTTTATTCCTCGTTAGACACCACTTTTTCTCTTTGATTTATCTTCGAAAATTTGGCCCTCCCAAAACAAAAGTTGGCTGACCGACTATTTCCCAGCCAAGGTCAATATTTTTAAAAAATTGACAACAATATTGCTTACCTGAGCGCAGATATCATCCACTGTCATTTGCATTAAAGTCTGATCTTCACTTGTCCCCTTCCACATAAACTAGGTAAACAAAATGGCGTCAATATTAATAACATATTTGAGAAAACAATCATACATAATATCATAATATTTGTCTCCACTTTCGTGACAACAGAGGAGGCAACAAACTGATTCAATCAAAAGCTAAAACAACGGCGCTAAATAAACTCCATCAATTCAAGTCTAAATTTTCCCTTACGATTTGCCAAACGTTTTAAGCTGGGCTGTAACGAAAACTCTGGAAATAAACTATTTTTCAATCATAACACAGTCAAGTTTAGCATACACGACAAACATGAGCACAAATACACATCTCTAGTATGACTCTGTACAAAAACATTTGCCTTGAGTATCCCAGTGTTTTTCCAGTTTTCAGATTACTTAGTTACTTATAAGAATCACAAAAGTGAAAAGGAGAAAACTAATTAAGCATCGTGCTTAAAAAAATAGGTAAGAAACCAAGTAACAAATGAAAGGGTTAGGGTTAGGGTTAGGGTTAACAAAAGAAACACTGCATCAAAGGGTAATAATAAAGGCCAAAATTAATACATATAATAAGAAAACGGGGACTAATCTAGTTTGGTCACGTGAGCAGATTTCGGACAACACTCATGCTTAAAAACTATACAAAAAAGATTTGAAAAAAGGAAAAGAAGGAGGTCATCAAAATAATGGACAGACCGTATTAATGCAAAAAGACCCTTGTATTCTGCTACTGGTTCCAGTAAAATATGGCGAGAATTGGATGGAACTGGAACTTTTATAGATGGCAAAAGGATGGTGAACCAGTAAAGGGCATATATTTATGTGGATTAAGCAATGCTAAAGTATACGCTTAATACTTCTAATAATTTTCGGATTTGGTCTCCATGAGTTCTCCGAGAAAAAAAAATCTCTTACTTTCCCTACACTTCCCTGCGTCTATTGTCTAAATAAAGAGCTAAGTAACACTTGTTATGTTTACCAGCTTTTTCCAAGTCATTTGAAACCAGCAATGAAGAAGAACCTCATAATCCACCAGTTCGAATACAAAGTATAGCTTTATCATTATCGATTACATTATATACATACCCTACTGCTGCAAGGTGAACCAATATTCGGTGTCTTTGCTGCTGCTACGGATCCAGCCACAGTGGACTGTGCTTTCGAAATATTTCCATTTCGTATTGCTTGTAGATAATCAATCATCAGGCGCTTAATTGTTGGATCAATATGAAATGTCGATGATATAAAATTACGAACCTCAGAAACTGTGATCAGTGGCTGATGACTACTCAAAAACGTTTCAAAGTAAACTAAATCGCCATCGCTTCCTACGTCGGGGTCACCAACAACTGGCATTGCATACCCTGCTGCTTGGTACAATTTTCGCAAAGTTAAATTCTGAGGTAAATTAAGTCCTGTATCTTCGCACAGTAAAGTTAACCAAGTCACTTTATATGGCCAACCATCAGCAAGGCTGACCCAAGATGCCAAGTTTTTCCATCGGAAAGGGATATTTTTTGATCTTAGTAATCGACCCATTAATGATACGATGTTCATCGTTCTTTTAATATCGCTAAGTGTTCCACTCTCATTATCACGCAGTAATTGTGATAAATCGGTAGAAATGCGTTGTTGTTCATGAGTTCCTATCGATGACTGAGTCAACTGCATTTCTTCCCAATGTCCATCTGCTTTACCATAGGTATTTGAAAGACTATCATTTGAAAATCGGGCAGATCGTGTCGAGTTGCCCTGTAAATTATTATTGATGAGAGGGACACTTCCGTTGCACTCTGGCCTTTGATTCATATCGTCCTCTTGTTCTGGCCCAGAATGATCGTACAGAGTCCCATCCCATTCCAAGTCTTGTTGGTGAGTTGATGTAATATCGTGATCTGACGACACAGATATATCTGAAAGCTGGCCTATTATAGTCTGTGGTACCAGGCCATGTACTCCTCCTTTCATAAGTTCAGGAACGTAACATGGCAAGTCAACTACATTCTTTAGGTAATCATACGCCGAAATATGCGAATCGTGCAAATTGACAAGGTTTTGATCGATGGCTTTTAATAACAGTCGAGGATCGACAGTAATCACAGTCACAAAGGGGTGACCAGCTTCGGAAAGTAGAACATTCAAAGAATTCATTAAATGAAGCACTTTTTGTTGTTCTAGAGAATCCAATAAGTCTAAAAACAAAATAACACGAGTTTGCCTTCTTGTAAAGCCATCTAAACATTCCAGCATATCAACATATAAATCTATTTCTTGTTTTAAGACATGCATGAAAGTGTCCTCGCGTATTCCGGGTTGTGAAGATACTATCTTAACGCGTTTTTTCATTGAGAGCACTAAACAATATATAATGACAAAAAACCGTGGGATATTACATAACAAAGCACCTCCAAGAATGCATACGGTCGCTATTTCAATCCCTGTAACAATATTTCCACCATCTGTACCAAAGACAGCGAAACAGAACAAACCAGTCCACACAAATACAATAACTATAATGCTAAAGGAAAATGTTGGAATACAACAACATGAAGTTTTCCATTTGGTTTTCAAATTTAAATGCGATGCTTGTCGTGCTCGATACGGACCAGCACGAAATACACGGTACAGTCGCGGTACCGCTATGCCCAAGTCTCTTTCAACAGCATCATTTAATTCTTGCGCTAAATTTACTAATGACGTCATTGGATTATCACCAATCATCACTGTTTTTGATAAATCGACAAATAAAAAGTGAACCGGTAGCATTGAGCGGACTGCTTCCGTTGTCGGTGGTACGCAATAAATTAATCGGCCCAGTAACGCCAGCCGCCTGAAAGCCTCCGCTAGTGGGATTCCAAGCCGGACCATGTTGCCATAGCCACCTCTGGTAGAATTCCGTGCCACCACGGTGACAGCGACAACAATAACGAAGACTGCTAAACCAACCAAAAGTCCATAATCCCATGATTTGGCAGCCCACACTATCAGACCAAAGGTGATGGAAATAAGAAATGAGATCCATATAATGCCACTGGTGATACGAAACGGCCGTAATACTTCTTGGTTGGCGTATTCACGAATTTGATCTGTCAAAACGAATTGAAATGAATGAGTTTAAGTAAAAATAGTGAGAGAAATAATAACATTTATGTCACTATTTCTATATATATAATCTTCACAAAATGGCTGCAATTTCTTTATGATGCTAACTCTAAGCATATGTTGTGAGGCACTATAAAGTAGGAATGCGTTATACCGGATCATAGGGCGCTTAATGTACTCTATTCTTATACATACTATACCGTAATAGACATTACTGTTCTACACGCCACCTTAATTTACATTTTGTAGGAAATTGTATAATATAATACTACACTATACTACACTATACTACACTATACTATACTATACTAGACTATACTATATTATCTTATGTTGTATTATTGTACACTTAGCTATATTATGATACCAAAAAGAATAATCCTCAATGGTCCTATGCTGGTAGTTGGCTCTCTGTCCCATACAGTAATACACACAATAATATATACTCTATTATACTTTACGGTTTATTATACTTTCAGTTTAGTGAAAGTAACACTTTCACTAAACTGAAACAATAACATACTTTTCTACATAATATTCTATGATATTATGTGCCAAAAAGGAATAGAATATAATTTATTGTACCACTTTACCACTTAACTAACCTGTGTTTCACACGATTGACATAGAAATAAACTACACTCGACTATCATCACATTCTATGCTGTGCTAGACTACTTCGTAGAAGGTACCTGGTCATATCCTTGTTTCTTACTCTGTTATCTATAATTCCCCAACTCCATTTTTTACTAAACAATGCATTACTATATACAACAGTGCTAAGTACATTATACTATATGTTAATGTAGTGTAATAAAATATAGCATAGTACACTATTTTATACTGTAGTTTCATAAGAAACTACACTATGAAACAGTGTGTTCTATACTATATGTGACCCTATTTTCCATCTCAGTCTCTTCAGTCATTGTAAGTTCACGTATTATGTCTTCACGGGCACCCTGTATCTCTTCTTTATTTCTTTCGAAGAAATCATCAACACCTTCAACGTTATAGTGCGCTATACTATAACTGACAATACGATAATAACGTGTACTACATTGCACTATACTAAATTTTACTTTATACACTGTATTAATTAATTCTATTTGAAAAAAACCCAAACAACACTTTATGGTATTACACCATACACTTTACATTGCAATGTATTACAGTACTAAATCATACTGTCCAATAGAATACCGTTTTTATCGTAATTTATGGAATTTTATTACAAATATCATCAGATAATGTGCTATATTACATCCGACATACAATAGTAGCAGGGTGAGCGAGATTCACTGTTCATGTTGTCAGGCAAAAGCAACTTGGTTGTTGATGTTGCAAGGCAGATAGACAAATAGAAGGCTATGGGGCAAGAGAGAAGTAAAGAGAGAAATACGTTGACAGCATTGCAAGCGGGACGAAAAACAAAGAGAAATGAGTTTTCATACTCAAAGTACCTTGAGAAGGGGACGGGTAGAAGACCATAATCGACAATGCGAAAAGCACTGGATTGGATGAAAAAAAAGAATAAATAGTATACGATATGATATTATATGGTATTCATAATGTATATTACACTGCACTACACTATCTTAAATTTATATTAAACTACAATACACAATATCATAGTAGAATAAAATGATAAGATACTACAGGAGCTTAGAAACAAGCATCACAAGATAGTAGATACTCAAGAAGGAAACTATTGGTACGATTCAATAACATTGCAACCGCTGAAGAATGGCGCAATTTAATAGTTTGTTGTGCGTCTGGTTTTAATAGAAGCTGGGTCCACAAGATAGAAAACGGTCATTGCTACTGCTTCCAGTATTACAAAAGCCAACTTTTGAAAGACTAACGAATATAACATAAACGTAGGTATTGTACTTCCTACCACTACCAATTTACAGGGGCTATGTACTCATCGCGGCAAGGTCATAGTGCGGATGAAAAGAAGCCCCGATTCAAGGTATATTTAATATATATTCAGCTATAAAAACAATAGAATAAAAACGAATTAATGTATAACAAAGGAAAGGGAAGGGAAGAGAGAGAGAGAGAGAGAGAGAGAGAGAGAGAGAGAGAGAGAGAGAGAGAGAGAGAGAGAGAGAGAGAGAGAGAGAGAGAGAGAGAAAGACAGAGAGATAACAAAAGTGTGTCTGTGTGTCTGTGTGTGCAGGGGCTCGTCAACTGTCTAGTAAATCAAAATAAAATAAATATATGACTGTGATATTTGGTGCGACTTAAACTTGCATTTATTTCTTTGTGATCACATCAAAATAGAAATCATTGATCAAGATAACATACGCTTTGACCTTGCCAGCCACTCAATGTCACACAGCAGTGAACACTGATAGCACTTGATATTGACAAAATCCGTAGCAACAGATGTATTAATATCTTAGGAATTAGTAGACGTCAACTGCTAAAGCCTCGATAGCAATCATGACTAACGATGTTAAATCTCACCCTTTTCTTAGCTTGGAATTGCATGATCGATCTTTTCGTGTTGTTTTTGTGTTTGGTAAGGCATTTCAAAAATTGCTCTGATCTTATTCTTTACTTACAGGTGCAGTCACCAAGTAGAGCCAGGATTTCTTAAATGTCTGTTCTATTTTGTCTAAGGAGGTGATATTCAAAGCTTGTTGATGTCAAGATATTATACAGTATTATTAACCCTAATCCCAATGTATGTTAATCGACATGGAAGTACCATCTGAGTGGAATACATCCGTCAAAGTAGCAGAAAATTCAGGAAAACTCTCATTCACTTCTCCATAGAAACTATGGTATGAGCACCATCCAGAACCAGTCACAGATGGGAAAAATGTCACCATGCTTTGAGACTTTCCAGTCCATACTGTTTGGACGATACAGGGCAAACCGTCCAGACATTATTGTCAATGACAAGAGCAATAACACCTGCTTACTCATTGATATGAGTGTACCGTCCGATAAGAATGTTTCTGCTGGGGTTTTGAGAAATTATCCAAATACAAAGATCTGGAGATCGAGATTGAAAAGATGTGGCACCTGAAAACAAAGACAATCCTAGTAGTAGTGGGTGCCCTGGGCCTAAGGAACCACTGATTACCTTAAGACACTTCCAGGAGAGCCATCACTAAACGACGTCCAGAAAATGGTCATTAATAGTACTGCACAAATTTTGAGAAGAGCGCTTTCTATTTGAATAACCATTTTTTCTGCAAATATTTTTTTTTACTGTCAACTGCTATTTAATGTTCGTAAACTGTCCACTAAATGTTATTATTTAAAATTTTATACTTCTATTTTTATACATTAGCTTTTTATACTGTTTTTATACTTTCAAACAAATTCTATTTTTATATAATTAGGATACAACACAAAACGATTTTTACATTACTCCAATTTCATTTACCCTGGGTCACTCGTAGTGACCCGGTGCTTGATCTTAAAAATGCAGATCAAAATAAATAATAATACTAATAGCAATAAAAAAAATAGTCCTGGGTATTGGCATTAAACTGCATCTATTTGTGGAGTCTCGATGTGGGTGAATGAGGTTACCCTTTTCCACAACTACTTTCAGGTCACCCTTGGGCAAGGTGTAGCACCTGCAAGCCTACGGGGATTGAAAAAATGACTTAAAAGTTCTACAATGGCATACGTGTAAAGACCTTCTTCTT
Source organism: Morbakka virulenta (assembly GCA_003991215.1). NCBI lineage: Eukaryota > Metazoa > Cnidaria > Cubozoa > Carybdeida > Carukiidae > Morbakka > Morbakka virulenta. The sequence continues at coordinate 959,345 of RDPX01000270.1, forward strand.
CCTTCTCATCGGACTCCAGAGTAGGCGGGTGCCTGTCAGCGAGGAAGCGTCAGGGATGACCATCTGCCACGGTCGAGGTAGAGCTCAGTCGCGTTGACCTCTTGCCAGGTGGTGCCCTTCTCTGCAAGGTATTCATACAGGTACTGGTGCCAGCGTTTTCGTGGCCGGCCACTTGGTCTAGTGCCTTCAACTGCGTAATTGAAGGCTAGAGACAAGTGGTGGTCTGAGGGTCTCCTCTTGATATGTCCGTACCATTGTATTTGAGTGTTCTTGATTTTCACGTCAATAGGCAATATGCTGATGTTCTTGCATAGATCGACATTTCTTTTTCTGTCCCATTTGGTCACTCCGCTGATCATCCTGACAACCTTCATATCCGCTGCTACAATTCTTCTCATGTTGTTCTTGTTGATTGTCCATGTTTCACAACCATATAGCAGGATAGGCCTGAGGATTCCTGAGTGAATGATCTGTTTTGCTTTTGTAGGAACTTCTTTGTCTTTGAGGAGGCGGTACAGCAGACCAACATTCTGCGAAAACTTCTTTATCCTTTCGTTGATCTCCACATCTATAAGTCCCGTCTCTGAAATTGTGCTGCCTAGGTACTTGAAGGTAGATGATTGCTTGATGGTGACATCGTTCAATGAAATGTTTGTTGTTATCTTCCGCTTGCTGAGAACCACAATCTCTGTCTTTGACAAATTGAGTTTTAATCCATCTCGCTGGAAACTATCAGCTCACAGTTCCAGGTGTTCTCTCAACTCCCTTTCACTTCTGTCCAGTTGCGCAATATCATCCGCATATGCCAGGACACTAGTCGTCGATTGGCCGTCAGCGACCTCTTTAACAACTAGGTCTAGGTACATTATGAAAAGCAAAGGTGATAAGATGCTTCCTTGGCGGACTCCAGAATTTGTCTCAAACCAGATGTTGTCTCCTACTCCTGTTGACACTGAGCTGATACTGGTGCTGTAAGTGCTTATGATTGCTCTCCTCAGGTGGTAGGGGATGTGGTAATCTTCCAATATTTTCCACAGACGCGCTCTAGGTACACGGTCAAACGCTTTCTCCAGATCTAGGAAGGCCATGAAGAGGGGTTGGTCATATTCCCAGTGCCTATACATTATCCTTTTCAGTGTGAAGATCATGTCCGTTGTACTTCTTCCAGGACGAAAACCATGCTGCCATGGCACCAGTTTATCCTCAGCAATCGCTCGTAGCCGCTTTTCTAGAATGGTTTCATGTAACTTTGCAATGTGGTTTAGCAAGGAAATACCTCGGTAGTAAAGACCAAAGCATTGAACATTCAAAAAATTGGTATGATCACCATCCAGAAGATGTAATTGAAAATGAAAAAGTGAAAATACTCTGGGACAGGAAAATCTAGACTGATAAGGTTTTGGAACGTTCGAAGCCTGACATTGTTATTTTTGATAAAAAAAATAGGAAATGTACGATAGTTGATGTTGCTTGCCTCTTTGAAACAAGAGTCATCGAAAAAGAGAGAGAAAAAATCGACAAACACCAGGACCATACGTGGGAATTGAAACAAATCTGGAATTATAGGAAAGTACAAGTGGTTCCCATTATCATCGGAGCATTGGGTACTATATCTAAGGATTTCCAAGATTGGCTTGGGAAAATTTGCCCTGATTCTCATTTTAGAACTTTGCTCGTTGGTAACAACAAGGACTCTCCGCTTTGCACTGAATATCTAAGCTTGTGAGTCGCAACTTGATGTTCAGTTAACATCTTCCGGTATGTAGACCGAGCTTCAGACCGGTCTACAAACCGGTAATAACAATAATAACAACAACTACTACAACAACAACAACAATAATAATAATAATAATAATAATAATATAATAATAATAATAATAATAATAATATAATAATAATAATAAATCCGCATGGGCCTGAAATACCAGGTGGCGACTGGCGCGGAATACCCAGCCCCTTGGCAGTAAGGCTAAAATGCATTGAAACATGTTATGAAAACGAGAAGTAAATCATATCGCCTCGTCTGTCGCGCGGGTCAACAAGGGACGCGTCCCTCAGGGGGAGACCAGCCTGAGGTCGAAAAGTACACGACTCGGTCTAATTCCTCCTCTGCGAATGATCTGCAAGGTAATCAGAACCAGGATATCCCTAACCCTGAACCTGCAGTGATGCCTACAAGGTCAAAAGAAACTAGAGTTAGATGGTCTACAGAGGGTTACAACAAATGTTCTAAGAGCATTTTACATCGCTCAAAAGAACCCTATGAGAAACGTGACTGAACAAGCCTACTTTGAATGGAGAAAAATAGTAGGAAAAGAAATAATGCAAAACATCAATGCTAATAAACTTACTAATGTACGTCGAGATATTCTTAGAAATAAATGGTTGAATGATGCACAAATTGATCTAATACGGGATGAAATTCGGAATGAAACTACTGTAGAATCTGAGGTTGATATTGAACATGAAAATCGAGAATCTATAATTGAACTTGTAATTTTGACACCTGCACTGATTGAGAATAGAAGAAGTGAAGTGAGAGAAGGAACTAATGAAGAAATAGTTAGAAATGTGCACATGGTTGAAGTTGTTGATGATTTCTTTGAAAGAAATAAAGAAAAGATACAGGCTGCCCGTGAAGACATAATACGTGAA
>RDPX01000270.1:998726-1021065 GCA_003991215.1 Morbakka virulenta
GGGGGGGGGGGGGGGGGAGAGAAAGACAGAGAGATAACAAAAGTGTGTGTCTGTGTGTGCAGGGGCTCGTCATCTGTCTGGTAAATAAAAAGAGACATACACACAGATATAAAAAAGAGAGGGATACTATTACACTTGTAGATGTTGTTGGGTATTAATTTGGATAGAACAGGAAGCAAGTGCTCGTAGTAAAACGTGAATGAAAACATAAATAAAATAGTGTATCCTTTTCAATGATACTATTGGCCTTGTCAACTGTGAACCGCAATAGATATATGGGGCGATATCAGCCACTTTCAGTGATAAGCAAACGTTATGAAGATGATTATGACGATAAAAAGCATATACTTTTTACAATTTTTTTTTAATAATTTTAAACACAAGCAATATGTCCATGCAAATTATAGCTGGTTATGCGTTTAACTGTTAAGTATACTGTTTCTCTTGCAATTCGACACTTTTGAAAATATATTCGCTTATAATTGCTTATTCATTTATCTTGAATTCATTATACAAAGTAGGGTTCTATTCTATATTTACGTCATGTATAAATGCATATGTGGTACAGTGAATAAGTATACTACACAGAAATAAACTGACTCCAAACTTTTCAAAAATCACACAAACACCTACATATATATATATATATATATATATATATATATATATATAGAGAGAGAGAGAGAGAACTATACGTATACATTTGGTTATGGTAGATTAGATTTTTACAATATATATATATATATATATATATATATATACATACAAGGTTTGTGTTAATACAGGAGATATCTCAATATTTTTAAAAAACAGGGCTAAAACAGTAAACAAAATAAGCTATTCCTCACATCCTCAAGTTTACTATATATAGAAGTATATATATAGATATATATAGAAACGTAGAAGTTTATTTATATAAACTTCTACGTTTTATACGAGTTGATAAAAATACACACTAGACAAATGGAACATACAACAAGTACGATTAGCTCATCTATGGATAAACCCATTTTCTAAACTAGTAATGTATACAAGAATACATGTGTGCGTGGATATGCTGAGAATAACATTTTGTGGTAACCTAAACTAAGTCTGAACATGAAATGCTTCCAATTAAGGAAAAATTAAGAAGTACCTGTTACACTTTTTATGTATGCATTGCATGCAAAGGAATGTGTGATGCTACATCCCTGACTATCATACAATATCATGAAGAAAAAGAGAAGCGATCAATCAATCAATTAATTAATTAACATTCATTTATTTTGTGATAAAATGTCAGAATAGAATTATATCACCAAAAACTGAAACTTGTCATTGTTTCTTACCTTGTCTGTGACCTCAGTGTTTGCACCGGCCGATAACAGCTCCCTGACAACATCCACATGTCCCTTTTCTACACCATGAAAGAGCGCTGTTTTCCCATCCTTGAAACAAACGAAAAAAGCTTAACGATCAGCAGTACAGCAAGGCAATCATCATATTGGTCAGTAGTCATATTTAATGATCAACTATCCACAACAAGATAACCATAAAGAAATGATTTTTAACAGTTTTTAAAGATCTCCATTTCGTTTAGAAATACTAAAACGCATTTCAAAACGTTTTTTTGCCGCAGCACTACCTCGTTAAAGGTGGGATTTTCCAAGATTGTTGACCTCAATGAATTCAGTTAAGTAATTACGAGTCGAGAGAAGTGAAAATCACTCGACTTGACGCAGCAAGTGTATGCAAAAAAAAATAAAAATAACACACAGGTTACTGCTTATTTCGATGACAGTAAATAGCATGGGCAAGCCATTATTTGTTTCCATCAGGTAGGTAAAAATCATTCACAATACCAATCAACATATCGTAAAATTAATTATCATGGTGAACATTTCTCTAACAACTTTACTTATCCGGTTCAACCTGTATTAAATTGATATTCTTTAAGGAATCCTCGACCATTTCTAATAATTATACTTTACCAAAGCTGTTCTGATGGTCCTTACAGCTTTAATCTTTAATGCTAAACATTGATCTATTTCACAAAATCTGTACGATGTTAATTAATCACATTCACACAAGCCAACACATCTATCTTGGTTTAATTTTGTTGTTCTATTTCATTCAAAAATACCGGATCAAGCATCCAAATTATATCCGATCGATATACTTTCCCAAAGATTGAGTCACAATCAAACATCGATCGACTTATCCTCGTCAAACAACACAACAAAAACCTTGTTTGAATATGGCCGCTTTACAGTCTGTACAAAAACTAGTGTTGTATTAGTCTCACAATGACAAAGATCAACCATACTTATTGTGGCATTCCGGCTTTGTAACTTGCTTACAAATGCTGCTGAAGTGTTTTTAATCTTGGCTTAGCAACTACCAAAATCATATTGCTTTCCATTTTGATTCAAATTCATGGTTATTTCCCAGTTTTATACGCTTCGAATCGACGACACCTGACTCACTCTGATCAACAATCGACGGCAGGTTAAGAAAGTCATTGATGGCTAGCACCCTCATCAAGTTCAACATTTTGTAACATCAAAGCATGAACCTATAGACGGGGGTAATGCCAAAATCAGGCCAGATGACATCATTGCTGATTATCTAGTTTTGAACAAAATTAAAGCAGTTTTTGGTTTGGCTAAGTAAACAATTGCAAATGAGGCCGATTAAGATGTAAAACAATGCTGGCAGGTTGTCTAATTCAAATCGACCAAATAATTAGAGCATGCAAATAAATATGGTCAATTGAATGTATTTTTTCATATCATAAAAGTCGACATCTAACAGCGTCCAATAAATGCACAACTAGGCAGGGCTGATAACTGACCTACTAGCTTAGCTGGTACAGTCTTGAAAAACAAACAAGCGCTTATTTCCTTTGCAATGACAAGGATGATCAGTGGGTTAATATATCTAGTTTTAGATAAACACATCCGATTGTTCTTCAAAAGTTTATCACTGCTAATCAACCTTTTAAAGACAAACAGCGTATTTGTTCAATTACTTTTATATTGGCTTAAAAGCTGTACTGAAGAGCAAAGATTTTTGAAAATAAGGAAATTTTCTACTCGCACTTTCTGTATGAACTTTCCACAATGACATTGCTGCAGAGGAAGTCATAAATACACACTAAAAAACGTTTTGCTTTGTCGATGTATGTATGCATAAACATATATATATATATATATATATATATATATATATTCACATACCCATACACACATGTAATAATGTAAAAAATAGATGCAGGGTCGAACATGGACAACGATTTAATCCTATTGGGGAAATGAACGATAGAAAAACCGATAAGGTTAGAAAAACTCCTATTAAGAGATTCAAACGAAACGGTTTTGACAATGAAATACAACTAATTTGAAGCTGGCGGCCTTTTAAGATGGAACTTTCAATACAAAAAATCAAATGACAATTTTTGATGTATAAACATCTTTTCCAACCATGAACCAAACATTCTCAAACATTAGTTTGTCATGATTGAAAAACGACTTTCACGAAACTCTACCAAAGGAAACATTTTTAATGAGGTCAAAAAGCAATAAGAAAATGCCTTGAAAAAACCTGGTTATGACAAGGAATTAAAGCAGAAGCCTAAAATAATGAAATGAACAAAAAACAGAGAAAAAAACACTATTTCCTTCAATCCTCTGTTTTTCACAACAGTAACAACAAACATAATGAAATAATCTCTGAAATAGGCCCATATGCATTTTTCTAACGAGAATCCGTTGCAGGAAACGTTAAAGGAAAATAAAGTTAAGCTAAGTACCGCTAACATTGAGCTGATTACAAAAAGCAATAGCAACAGTCTTGTTCAAGAAAGATCACAACCGATTAGAATGTAACTGTTGACACACACAAAATATATATATAAAAAATTGTCCAGTAACAGGAAATAGTAGTACCATTGATTCTGTCCACAAATCTGTTAATCCGTTCAACAATCGGCTAGAAAAAGTGTATATTTGGCTTGCAGGTGGAGAGTGCAAACCTCAGTATTGGAACCAAGTCAAGTCATATAATCACAACAAGTAATCCAAGCCAACGTCGGTATCAAAATATGTGTGGCAAAAAATTGGTAGAGGCAGCAACATAAAATTTGATTGATCGATTATGAAATCTTTATCAGCCTAAACAAATATGTCGAAACGGTGTCTGTTACACTTGTTTAAGAAGTTAGCAATCATCATCGATACAGATCACAAATGATTATTTAATCAACCAGTCAAATTAATTCCTAAGTACCATTATGAGTGGCAACACATTTTAATGAATTGAAAGACCAAAGATTTTTTGAGAATTGTGGAATACATGACATGTGTAGTATAGAATTGTTGTGTATGCAACCATATCGTGTGTGCCTGATGATCACTTAAGAGGTAAAATTGTTAATTTGCACAAGAAATGTAATTATTCTTCACGTTACTATATATATATATATATATATAGTAACAGAAGAAAAACATCTAGTTCTTGCTCCTTGTGGGATATTAGAAATCCCATGACATTCCAACATCTCCTTACTAAAATCTTTACTATGTATAGAAAACGTAATGACAACAGTCATGGATCCGGTTTCAAAGTATCATGACGAAATAAAGGTTTAGTTTATATCTTAAATAAATCAATTACCCAGCATCATCACCTTTCTATCAAGTTTTCCAAAAATTAATATCTTTTCAAAGGCAGTTTTATGACAACCAGCTTAAGAAATGCTGTTATTTTCTGATATTTCTTGTTATTTGTATTGCTATTTTACTACTGCCTTTTTTTGCAGTTCTTGGTCTGACGTGTTCATCACATAACAGTCATTGTTGGCAGATTGGATGTTTAATGATCAGTTGTTCGTTTTAGACAAGGCATTGATTTCCTTTTATTCCATTACTCGACATGTTATTTTGGCAATCANCAACAGTCTTGTTCAAGAAAGATCACAACCGATTAGAATGTAACTGTTGACACACACAAAATATATATATAAAAAATTGTCCAGTAACAGGAAATAGTAGTACCATTGATTCTGTCCACAAATCTGTTAATCCGTTCAACAATCGGCTAGAAAAAGTGTATATTTGGCTTGCAGGTGGAGAGTGCAAACCTCAGTATTGGAACCAAGTCAAGTCATATAATCACAACAAGTAATCCAAGCCAACGTCGGTATCAAAATATGTGTGGCAAAAAATTGGTAGAGGCAGCAACATAAAATTTGATTGATCGATTATGAAATCTTTATCAGCCTAAACAAATATGTCGAAACGGTGTCTTTTACACTTGTTTAAGAAGTTAGCAATCATCATCGATACAGATCACAAATGATTATTTAATCAACCAGTCAAATTAATTCCTAAGTACCATTATGAGTGGCAACACATTTTAATGAACTGAAAGACCAAAGATTTTTTGAGAATTGTGGAATACATGACATGTGTAGTATAGAATTGTTGTGTATGCAACCATATCGTGTGTGCCTGATGATCACTTAAGAGGTAAAATTGTTAATTTGCACAAGAAATGTAATTATTCTTCACGTTACTATATATATATATATATATATAGTAACAGAAGAAAAACATCTAGTTCTTGCTCCTTGTGGGATATTAGAAATCCCATGACATTCCAACATCTCCTTACTAAAATCTTTACTATGTATAGAAAACGTAATGACAACAGTCATGGATCCGGTTTCAAAGTATCATGACGAAATAAAGGTTTAGTTTATATCTTAAATAAATCAATTACCCAGCATCATCACCTTTCTATCAAGTTTTCCAAAAATTAATATCTTTTCAAAGGCAGTTTTATGACAACCAGCTTAAGAAATGCTGTTATTTTCTGATATTTCTTGTTATTTGTATTGCTATTTTACTACTGCCTTTTTTTGCAGTTCTTGGTCTGACGTGTTCATCACATAACAGTCATTGTTGGCAGATTGGATGTTTAATGATCAGTTGTTCGTTTTAGACAAGGCATTGATTTCCTTTTATTCCATTACTCGACATGTTATTTTGGCAATCAAAATTGGCAAAGCAGAACCTTAGCAGTTTCACTTACACTTTCTAATGTTGAATAACACAAAGGAATATATCCTTTTACAAGTTAACATGTAATTACATTTCCAACATTGATCTACAACTAACGGTATGTGTACAGCCATGCAAATTCTAATAAAATGTTAATAAAATGGAAAAGATTGTGAGTTTTTTTTTATAAGAAAAATAAACAAATCGTTAGAGTCGACCATAAACAAGGGTAAGAATCGATCACAATCAAAACAAATTAAATTATCTTAGTCATGATCACATCGCATTGCTTTCATGGCCTTTTCTAATTTGCGGTTACAGCCAAACAAAAATCAAAGCAAAGTAAACGACAATTTCTTCCTTTTTCAATGAGCAGGTGTCCCCCGTTTTGAATATCAATCGTGGCTACCCAAAATAAACTCCCAAATGGTTGAAACCAACAAAGAAAGATATACTAAAAAAATCTCATCAATAATTAAAATAGAACGGAATAGTAAACATTCATTAGACGAGATATTCACAAAGTAGAACCTCACACTAACATTCGCCTGTCACAGCAAGTTCGACTTTTCTTTACTCAAAGGACGAATACGCCACAATATTGATGTAACTATAGGGGGGCACTCCAAGCTGACAATGTCAGTCGAAATGTCAAAGAACTACAGGGTGCTAGTATAAAGTATCACGACGCTTCATTGTAGTTTCTGTTCAGTTTATAAACGCTTTTATGTGTACACTTAAATCGTTTTCTCAAATTCGAACAGAAACTTTGGTTCTTAGCCAGCAACAAACCCGTTTGGTTGTGGAGGGGTCACCAGGATAATCCTTTCCTTAATTAATCATCTTCAATGTCACCACCGATTTGTCGTCTGTAATGAGCAAAACCTTTCCAGGGGATGAAACTAACTTTTAAGGAATGGCGGTGATATTTATTTCAATAATCATACGAACACGAGGAATAAAACCAAAGAAATGAAAAAAAGAGGTGAGAAGGCATTGGAAGAGATAGATAGATTACAGAATTGCAGAAAAGTGTAATCCTGGATTCTATCAATATTTTAATAAAGCCTCTCTTAAATTGAAAGCTACTGTTAATAACAACCCCCGAGAACACATTGGCACTGACATATAAGAAGCGACAAAATACGTAACAGTAATAATACTACAGATTCCAGTCTGGTGTCGAAAGGCAACTATCACGTGACCAATTCTCAAAAGGCGAGTAAAAAACAGACTTCAGTTACGAAAGTTATCATGAGCTGAGCAAGCAGTCACGCCTCAAATGTTGGGGTGACCTTGGATAAGATAAAGTATCCAACAGTTTCCCAATCAGGGCGCCCTTCAAAAATACTGAAAAACCTCGGTTATAAGCTATGAAATAATAAAATGTGAAACCAACGTATTTGAATATACGAATTCCATTAAGTGGAGGAATTGATCACCACTTGTACCAGCATCTGTCCATACATTACTAATCCATTTCATTACAGGAATCCTTCTTTAAGAAGCCCTAAATTTTCTCTCATGGAATTACAGTAGGTCTTTCTCAGAATGCACCTCAAACTAGTTTGGGACAGTACCTTTAAAAGGATTGTCGAAAGAACCATTTAAAGGTTGGGCATGAGAGGTGCAGTTCGAGGCAACATCGATTCAATTCTGGTTTTTAACCCTTCAAGAGTGGTTTGGCGTCTTTCGTCTCTTGTGCCCTACATACATCAGTCACAACAGTTTTTCAGTTATACCTGGAGTAGAAGGATATATAAATACATTTCCCAACTCCTCGTTACCCCACCTTTTCACCATCTTCTTACTACACTAAGGAGTTATTTTTCAAAACAACTAGTGCTCTAAGATCCTAAAAATTTTGATCTTTGTGTCTAGTTCCTAATCCTTTCTCTTTAAATATAACATGTAGGCAAACGCTTCGTACACCATCATCAAAAACTGAATTGCACTTTGCAATGATGTATTTCGAGTCCAGAGAGGGCAGATGCCCACCACCCTCCAACCATCTTTACTTCCTTTATCTGCATAGGATTTGTTGTCATTAAGTACAAAAGAAACTAGAGTCTGGTTCACAATTCTTACGTCTTTGAGTTTAAAATTACTACATATGCGAGCAAGTGGGAATACATACCTTTCAGGTACAGTTTGCACAAAGCAGGACTTTCTTCCAAAAAAAAATTCAAATCTTTAATAACATCTAACAAACCATTGATATGAGCACATTAAATCTTTCCAAAAGGTAATGGTCCTCCATCAGGTGGTTAGCCAGCGTATTAAACCTTTATCGTTTGACATATTTATTTAGTATTTATTATTAAGGACTTGGTCCATCTTCAGAAATTTTAATGTTGATCCCTTCTGAAATGCTTTCAATTAATAATTTTTTAGTTGAATTTTCTCTGTTTGTCTTTTATCCATATGCTAACTTGCTTTTCACAAATGTCTAATTTTGAAGCCATTCTAGCAATGCTCATTGGGATTAGATAGGTATACATGGAGACACAACAAGGTGCTTTAGGTCCTTTATGAAGGGGATAAATTAGATGGAAGTGGTCAACAACAGCAAGAAGCCACTGAAATACAACAAGGTGCTAAAAGAAGAAATAGTATAGCATTTTTCGAATTGCTCAGCAGAGCTTTCTTAATCAGACTAAGAAAATTGTGAATAAATAAAACTGAACACGAGTTACGGTGATTGCAGCCAATTTGCCTTGGTGTAATCTATTTCCACTAATTCCACATAGGAACAAGCTTGACCTTGTTATTTGCTGTGAAGTGCGTAAAATATTACATCTAACCAAGATAACAGTTCCACATAAGAAGAACAACATTGATGCGACACAAATGCGGAAAGATGGGCGCTATGAACAACACTTTGTTAAATGTGAAAATGCTGTTTAGAGTGTGAAGCATTCATAGAAAAAGGGCTAAGGTTTTGGATGCTTGCAACTGATCTTCAACATCGCCAAGTGGTTAGTCTGATAAAGGAAATCCAAGTCATTGTCCAAGAATCCAGTCACTGGCGACAGATGACGATAGTTGGTTAGCGAAATTACTAAAACAAGTTGGTCATGTACGTCTACGTCTGACATTAGAATGGCTGAGAAGGGGCCCGCCCATGTCATGACAGGTGGTCAATAAAGAAGTTGGGGCCTTACATACAGGAGAATGGTCAGTGCGCAGAAACGTCGCTGAGTACGGTACGCATTTTTGCCTGATGACGATAACAGCATCTGGTGTCCTGTATGAGGAGCTGTCTGGTTTGGTACAGTTGCACAACCTATTCCCATCTCCTCCTATGGCGGTTAAAACTTTTAGTTTAACTTCACGTGAATACGATCTTCTTCTTCGTTGCTTGCGGCTCCATGATTGTGGAAAAATTTCTCTCACGTTTGAACTTAAAACAAGAAAAGAAGAAATCTCTGACGCGCCCGCACAGACTAACAAAAAAGATCTACACACTATGCAGTATATCGCACACTATTCAACACTGCGCTCAAAAATGAAAAGATTTCATGTTTACAGGAGAGGAGTTGAGATTGCGATAAGGGATGAATAAATTCAAATTAAAAAAATCCATAACGAAAATGTAGTACTTGTGAGACCTACAGGACGACCTATTAGAACAAAAAACAAAGTCTCTTGCACAAGTGCAGTGGAGTTAATTGCAGTAGTGGCCGAGGCGTTAAATCAACCGATTACCGTGGAAGGGATTCGCGGCTTGAACCCCGGCCACATTCCTGGAAGTATTGCGCAAATGTGTTTTCCCGTTATAAGTGGTATACTACTCACTTTCTACATGTTTTCGGGGATAGAATACGAATAGGGAAGAAATCAGCAAATCCAAAAGATTAAAAAGGATAAAGAAAAAAAACTCAAATAAGAAGTGAGAAAAGTAATCCTATGTAATAAAAGTGGCTTCGTGCTTTGCTTAGGGTGAATGAAAGTCCCACTTCTGCCATAAAAAATGGGGAAAAAGTGACAGCAAAATGATGTTCTATAAATGTTAAATGAATCAGCCAATGCTATTTTTACTGGGGGCCCAAGAAATAATGTTCTAAAAGGTAAATGTCAGTATAGTATAGTATAGTATAGTATAGTATAGTATAGTATAGTATAGTATAGTATAGTATAGTATAATCTTGGCAAAAACCCCTTGAAGCAGTGACCCTTTCCCCATTATTACAAGTAGCACACGTTTGTATTTGTTCATATTTTTAGAAATAGAATTGGGAGATAAATGGAGCCAATACCAAATACTAATATACACGTAGAAATCTGTTACTCTATAGCGTCAATCCAACCACCTTTTTCACTTTCAGTTTAATCGTGTTCTCTCCCCTCTCAGAGCTATTCCTGGCTAAAAACTCCNAGTATAGTATAGTATAGTATAGTATAGTATAGTATAGTATAGTATAGTATAGTATAGTATAGTATAGTATAGTATAGTATAGTATAGTATAATCTTGGCAAAAAACCCTTGAAGCAGTGACCCTTTCCCCATTATTACAAGTAGCACACGTTTGTATTTGTTCATATTTTTAGAAATAGAATTGGGAGATAAATGGAGCCAATACCAAATACTAATATACACGTAGAAATCTGTTACTCTATAGCGTCAATCCAACCACCTCTTTCACTTTCAGTTTAATCGTGTTCTCTCCCCTCTCAGAGCTATTCCTGGCTAAAAACTCCCGACCAACTGTAAAACAGGTTAAAGTCCGCCATGTGCTGAACCGGTATTTCAGGGTCTCGAGGTATGGCGTAAAATCCCGAGTGTAACACCCCTTGTAAGAATTGCTTCCAGATATAGGCCCCCAAATTCCAAACATAAAAAACTCCCAGTGATAATCTGCCCTATTATTTCCCCTATTACGAGCTCTTGATAAAAGCCAAACTGATCCTTATCAGAACTTAGACAAACATTAAAGAAATGACCATATTATATTTCTTTTCATATTATTTTAATACTTTTTATTTTTATTGAAAATAAACGCAAAATAAAATGACGTTGAACCATTTCCGAATGTTGTTCCCCTCTTCAGAATTTTCTTTTCCTTCCATAAATGTTATACTTGCAAGGGAATGGTATGCCTCTGTTACAAATTAGCTATACTATAACGTACTGCACTATACTACACTATATTATACTTTGCTATACTATAAGTATATATATTCGTCTGTCCCATACTATTCCATAACTGAGCCGACTCTGTTCACTAGATTACATTACTTAAACTATGCTATTTTATACTATATTTTACCAATCTATATCATATTCTAATATATTATGCTACATATGTTATATAATATTATACTCTACCGAAAAAACACCACTCCTGCAGAATACCAAATTAAATAGAACACCACAACTACACACTTCCGTATCACACTGCACTCTAATAAACATTTTATTAAAGTACAGTATGAAATATTAAATTTCTCCAGATTAAATAATACTCAGTCATACAATACAAACAATCTTCACATTTATTCCATTTCCAGCTCACATGAAATGAGGCTATTTCGCACTGATAGCAACTGGTATCATTGGAAACAATGCTCTGACCTTGTTCATTAAATTTCTTTAAAGCCCATGAGTTTGGATAATGTGTAAACAATGGCTCTCCCTTCTGACATCATATCACTTTTCACCACAGACGATCCCCCAAAACAATAGCATAGTGATTACTAGCCAAAACATCTCTCCATTAGCAAAAAAATTGAAGGAGTGCTTCTACTCAAACAAATCACTTCATAATATAAACAAAGCTGTTCCAAGGCGTTACACTTCCAGGCAGGTTTTCAGAGTTTTATTATCAATGGAAATGTCACATGATGGCAGATTCCCACTAGCCTCTTCGGAAAATGAAAATAAGTTTTTGAAATATTAGTAGCTTTTCCAATATACAAACAAGCTTTTTTACACAAAAAATGATCACAAGAATATCCCTAGTCTGCTAGATTCACAACACCCAACTATCAATTAATCATCATTTAATCAATGTTATTGTTATCAACGACGTATCCGTATCTGGCGAATTGAAAATTGATGCTGTGGCCCGCTCTCATGGCGCTAATCGGCAAGATACGTTGGTTGCAGCAAACTTATCTTCACCTTACAATACTAAGTCATACAAATGCTAATGAAGAGCACACACAATTTTCTACACTGTCAGTCATGTCTTTGTTTTCAAAGGTGATTTGATAGGTGCGATACGTAAACAAAATTTTATATGCAAAAAATAAAAATAAACACTACAAAAATACACAAAAATGAACAATAAAATAATAAGTAAATAAATACATTGACCACAAACGATTTCAAAAAAATATGTCAAATATCTCATAATCCTTTTTGTTTCTTGTACGTAGTACCATCTTTCATAATGTGAAAATCTATTCAAAATTTCAGATAAAAAGGGGCACGCGCGTGTCGATTGTGAGTAGATAAGTAAGTAAATAGTACAATGCAGCTTTCTGTTACTTTAACTGGTTTTCTCTTAATCCACATAAACTCGTAGATGTAACTGATAAATCTACAGGCTACCATCACATTCAGTCTATCCCCAGTCACAAAATTGGATGTGATCTGAGGAATTGCAGTTTCATTCCACTAATGTCTACGTAGCTAATGTCATACGCGGGTCAGAGAATAACAATAACTGGTCATTTGTCTCCTTGGGTTTTATTAGTCATGGGGCTAATGGTCTTTGGGAAATGACATCATCAATGGCGACATGTAGTACTTGTGAGGCCTACAGGACGACCCATTTGAACAAAAAACACAAAGTCCCTTGCACAAGTGCAGTGGAAAAATAGCCGATACTGGACTTCCAGGGTAAGCTCTTTTGGCTGTAAAGCGGCGTAAAGATCCTTGTTTCCCCTTCTCCAAAAGAAAATGGATATTTCAAGTTAAGGTAGATATGTAGAATACAGGGAGTGAGCCTAGCGACTAAATCAGTTGAGGGTAGCTTTAAAAATGTTATGTTCCGTCAAACTGACGTTTTTGCAGCAATCGGCTTGCCACTTGGTCAGGCTTTGGCTAATACTTCCGTAGGCTATTATGAAAAAAAAAAATTCGTGTCTACACAGCGTGTCGATTTTCTTGTGGATTGCAGATTTGCTAATGACACTTTCACTAAATCAAAAAATCAACAAGTTTATGATTAACCTTAACAATCTCCATCCAATCTTAATGTTTATTGCTGGAACAGAAAAAGATGGTTATTTATAATTTCAGTTGTTTTAGTAGGAAACACTTCTATCTCTTTGAAAACCAGTGTGTAAGGAAAACCAGCTTTTACTAGACAGTAGGCAATGTTAGACTCATTCAGTTCTACAAGGTTCAAAATTGGACTGTAAACGTAAGTTCAACGAGCTGTAGTTAATTGCTCTTATTACATATTACCATGTAACGAGTAAGGGTTACCCTAATGATGTGTTAGTCGAAGTTATTTGTTAATAATTATCTAGCTTTAAAAATCGCTTAAACAGTGTCCCAAGAATGTCCTATAGACCTCAAACTACCCTAGATAGGCCTGCTTTCCATTAAACTAGAAAATCAAAGGACAGGGCAATAGCCGAATGCTACTGTGCTACTGTATCCAAAGTAATACTGTGCTACTGTATCCAAAGTAACTTCTACTTTAAGAATTAGTCTTCCNAGTTCTACAAGGTTCAAAATTGGACTGTAAACGTAAGTTCAACGAGCTGTAGTTAATTGCTCTTATTACATATTACCATGTAACGAGTAAGGGTTACCCTAATGATGTGTTAGTCGAAGTTATTTGTTAATAATTATCTAGCTTTAAAAATCGCTTAAACAGTGTCCCAAGAATGTCCTATAGACCTCAAACTACCCTAGATAGGCCTGCTTTCCATTAAACTAGAAAATCAAAGGACAGGGCAATAGCCGAATGCTACTGTGCTACTGTATCCAAAGTAACTTCTACTTTAAGAATTAGTCTTCCTTTATCGGCAAAGGGCGGTTTGCCTGCCACATATTTAGGTGTAGTTGTTGACCAGATAAAAAACGGTGCGACACAAGGTTAGTAGGCCATATGAAAATGAGCTTTATCGCTATATTAAAACACGTCCCTAGTGTTTAGTAAAACTTTGTGTTAATCGACTTAAATCCAAAAAGGAAGTGCAAGGGTATTCGTCAAATTGTTAATTGTGATTTGGTTATACCAAATCATTTACTGCTGAATCGTCAATGTCATTTATTCAGGAGCACTGCAAGCAATTCGTATTCAACTTTTATCACATCTTCATTGTAAATAACAAGGGCTTTTGTATGGCCCTACATTGTTAAGGAAGGCCAATCACAACAAGTGGCTGGCTTTCTTGAGTCTCTCTCTGTTTTCCATAGTCATAAAAACTGACATCCTCTTATTCTTGGCCTCTTGGTTCAATAAAAAGCCAGTAAAAAAGGTTTTAACCAAATTGAGTGTATTTTTTAATTGCGATATTCAGGTTTTGTACCACAAATCATTAGTACACAGTTTAGTACTGCACAGTGGAGGTTAGGGCAGCTGAGTATAGTATTGGTGGCCAGGAAGCATTCTAAATTAACACTTGTTTTATTATTTCTGAACAAAACTATCCTTCAGAGCTACCTTTACTTTTGCTGGATATTCAATATTACAAAAAAGTTATTCGTACTGAGGCATACAGCTACATAGAGTTAATAGCTCCAGAAAATTATTTATGCAAAAAAAACCCAAACCTACACAACAAAACACAACGCCTCTCAACATTTACTAATACATTTAAGATGGTACCATGACTCCTAATCTCAAATGCGCCTTTGTTCTTGCCTACAAGCTTGAGCAAATAGTAAAAATTGAATCCAAAATATGACCTGCTGAGATCTAGGCGCTCAAAGTCTACAAACTAACCCACAAAATATGACGATGTTAATCACTCCAATAACCTCTGTAAAAAGAGGTTGTGTAGGGCATAACAATGAGGTTCTTCAAAAAATGATTCTTGTACATGGAAACGTCTCAGGGAAGGGTAATCGTTACCAAACGCTTTACTTGGTCGGCAAGTGCCAAGACAGTAAAGAGGGTAAAACGCATCAGCTCGTTTTGTAACTGGTACAGATTAGCTGTGAGTCTACATGGACTTGCAGCCTTGTCCAATTCAGCTTTGTACTTTTCAAACCCTTTCGGGGAGAAAAATAAGTTCAAAGTGATTCCGAAACGTTGTTAGAAAAGCCAACACCCTGGTAGTGCACATGGCCATTTTCGAAGATAACGTTCTTGATGGCACTTGCTAAAAGACAAACGAATCTTTTGCACAAAATTAGCCTCACCCTCTCCAAACAGCTAAAGGCGAAGCGGTGGACCCAACTATGTAAAAACAATATATGAATGGAGGAGCGACGGAGATGCACCACAGGTCTGACCAGTTCAATCACGTAAGTCAAAAAGTCTTGATGCTTGGGTTCTATCAGTTTAGAATCAAGGTAGGTTAGAAAGAATAGTTGTTGGCAATCAAACAAAAGTACTGTAGTTGGTTACAATTACTTGTGGGCAAGATAATTTTCAGAGATTCAGTCAAAAAAATCTAGATCATACTTTGTTTTGCATTCATATGGCACAGTGTTGTTAAACGGGTCGATGCTAAATTGTTGTGTGAGACACACACACACACACACACACACACACACACACACACACACACACACACACACAGACTTGAGAAGACATGACAAACAGAAAGGTTAAGGCTAGGGTTAAACATTCAAAAATGTATTTAAACAATGAAGTTATAAACAAACCAAAAGATAATCATCAAAGAAAAAGGGGACTCCTAAATCCGAATTAGACGTTTGGGATGTCCTACAGCTCGGAACATTTCTATCTGATAAGGAGTGGCAAGCTGGATTGCTTCATAAGGTTCCTGACTATGAAATTGTGTAAATATATCCGATATCTGTCGGTCCCTTCCCTCAGAACGTAAAATATGACTTACACTGGGTGGAAATACACCTGATGAGTACATTAACGTTGGCATTCCTCAAGGTTCGATTTCAGGTCCTACTCTTTTCCCTCTGTACATAAATGACCTAACTGGTACCTTGATTTAGTTCAACAACATCTATGCTGATGACACTATCTTATACTCAGGTACTGGCAAATAGGAAACTCTGCAGGAACAAGTCACACGTAGAGAAGATTTAAAGTCTCAAAGTCAGGCTGTGAGAGAGTTGGAAAGTAACTGGTACGTTCCATTGAGGATGGTAGAAACAGAATTCATGTTGTTCAGTAGAAAGCTGCGTCCTTATCTTCGTTCAATATTCACAGGCAAACATCCCGATATTAACCCTGGTGGGGTTGCTTCTTCTCTTGAGCAATATTCATATAGGAGGCTGCTTGGTTTGTTATTTTCTCTTGACCTTTCTTGGGGTTCATATATTCAATTTGTTGCTAATTCTGCTTCTAAAAAAGTTGTTCTTTGCATCGTGGTAGAAAATAACTTAAGTTTAAGGCCATTTTGGACATCTTAAATGCACTATATCTTCTTGAATAGAGTATTGTTGTCACATCTGGACATGTGCTCCCTCAATTATCTTGATGTTCCTGACCAAGTCCACAGACGTGTTCGTAACTTGATAGAGCCAAATCTTGCTGCTGTTCTTCAATCCTTGTCTTCGTCGATTCTATAATTATTATTATGGAAAGTTTTCTTAGAAGTTTTCCTCATTGGTACCAGCTCAGTTTGTTACATTTCGTGCGACCCATTTCTTTCAACGTCTTCATCCATACGCAGTTATTGGCCTTCGCTATAATAAATATTTCTATGAACGAAAATCATCTCTTCGTTACGGCAAGGTTGTTTTACTCCTTGACTTCTGAGTGCTTTCCTTTATCATAAAACTCTAATGTTTTTAAGTCTAAAGTAAATTGTCATTTCTTAGTCTAAGCCTTTTTTCCCTATTTCCTTCTTCACAATTCTTACATTTTATGAATTGGATGACTCTTAACCATACAAAAGTTCGAACAAAGTTTCGAGTTCTCAAGAAATAACACTACAACCGTGCGTCGATTTGTAAATTTCACTTCTGCTCGACAATGTCCTACAGATAATACACGTGTACGATGTTTCGCTTTAAAAATATATTTCCCTATCAACTGGCAATGAAGTACAAATCTTTCACCAAGATCTTCACCATAAAATGCTGTTTAGTTATGGTTTAAAGTATTCAGGCACCAAATTTTCTCGTGTAATTTTCCTAACAATGCGATGTGGTGGTCTTAGTTGGTTACTAGCAATAGAAAATTAAAGATCTCAAAGATCCAAAAAAAGAGCTTGTCTCTATCATGTTAAGGTTTAAAAGTAAAATCACCCAATTAACACAGTGTTTAAGAGAATTCTAATGACGATGAAAATATCGTCAGACTATCGACCACACAGTGAATCCGAATATTTGGTCATTAGAGCTGTCTTTTCCGACGTCTAATCGTGACATTAGCAGGTAAAGGCTTTTCATCAACAGTCTCAAGTAACTTTTCTCTCCTATCTATTCGGTCTTTTTCTTACTAGGCCTTATTGGCATTGTATAATTATTGCTTGTGTCAACAAAAGGAATATTATGGAATACGCAGGGAAGAAACAAAGGGAAGAAAAATCCTAGTACTCCAGGTGATTTCTTACCGCAGGCGTCGTCTATGAACTGGGAAAAAGAGGGTGATTCAGACGACTTATTACTATACAGTGTAAGTGCATACATGCAGTCAATAATGAGTAACAAATAGTACTTACATTGTCTGTATATTCTAAGTCTGCATATTTCCCTAGCAGTGCAGTAACTACACTATCGCGTCCTTCTCTTGCTGCTCCAATCAAAGGCGTTTCACCATACTACAAAAAAGTGGAAAGCCAGTTGCGATTTACATAGCAAAAAAACCGGAAAAAACCCGGAAAAAAACCCGGAAAAAAACCCGGAAAAAATGTATCAATTTGGTTCCAAAAGGCTAATCTTGATCCATTAGCATCTAAAAAAAATATAAAAAGCTGGCTTGATAGAAAAATGATGTACAGCACATACAAACGGATAAAAAATGAAGAAATAAACAGATACTGAGTAAAAGACAAATGTAAATGGATAGACAGACAAAATACAGATAATACATAGATAGATAGCTGGATAAATGGATGGTTATATGGGTGAACAGAAAGGCAGATAGACAGATGGATTGACAGGTTTATCTAAACAACTGGACACAAATGGCTGTCCTTATCCTGATAAATGCCTGTTAAACGTTCGTAAATTTGGCTCACTTCAGTTCATTTATGCGATGTTCTAGGGTGTTGGCCAAAACCTTGCAACTTAAGAATGTTTGCGATAGTAAGGGGCGACATATTTTTTCCCGTTGGTAAAGAGATTTTAAGGAGTTAATATATAATAATAGTCCCACGTTAAGAGGTGCTTGTCCCTGTCCAATACATGTCACTACTTCTTTTTTTACCAAAAATATCCTCAAAAGACATTTAAGGAAGTTTCCTGATTAAAAGTCCCACAATAAGGGATGTTTGTCTTTGTCCAAAACATCTTTTACCAAAAACGTCTTCAAAACCCTTATAAAGATGTTTTCTTATTAATAGTCACAATTGTAGGGGTGTTTCTCCCTCTCCAAGAAATTCTTTTACCCAAAAAGACCTTTGAAATACCTTTCAGATAGTTTTCTGATTAATAGTCCTACTTTCAAGAGGTGTTTCTCCCTCTTCAAAAGAAGGCACTACTTTCAAAAATGTGTTGAAGCAAATAAATGTCTTCAAAAAACATTTCGAGATAATCTTAAATAGTTCACTATTTTTGATTGCTGTTTGTGTAATCCAGAATAAAATTGTGGTACGTATTCACAAAGTATAGTAATAAATTGAAAAAAAAACCAACCAAAAAATGTTAGTTATAGTTTCCCTAGCTGGTCTACTGTATATAGTTAGGTTAGCAGAAATTCCCGGCGTTGCTCGGGTAAAGAAGTGCCATTTAGTAGGCTACAAAAGGCCCTACCAAGATAATTGTAAGGTATTGCTCAATAAGAAATGTGATGGTAGACCATTTCAGTTCAAAGAACTGCAACTACCTTGACACTTGGGGTGTGGTATAGCAATAATAGGTAATTTAAACTTTGGTAATCTTACGAAAGATAATGTTAGGACTTCAAAAAAAATGCTATGGCGGTACATTGGCAAAAAAGAAGATTAAAAAAAACAACTAAAAAAGAAAGTCCTCCCCGGCGGGGAATTGAACCCTGGTCTCCCGTATGACAGGGGGGGGATACCCACCACTATACTACCCAGGGCTTGTAAGGTAAAGGAGATTACTTTATAGTAAATAAATTTTCTTAATTTCAAAAAAAGTTTTATTAATGTTTTATTTTTGTTTTGGAATTAATTTATTAAAAATTATCTTGAAATTTTCATATTTATAATTTTATTCAAATTTTTGACTAGAGACCTTCTTCACCTTGACAATGGGATTGGTCGCCTTCTAACGCACCAGAATATGACCTCCGAGGTCAGCCTTTTATATCCTCCCCCGGATAAAGACAGACTCACACCCCTAATTTCAGCTTCCTACGTTCAGTAGTTTTCTGATAAATTTACTTTAAACAGACAGACAGAAAACAGAAAACTTCGATATATATAAACGGACCGATACATAATTAACTAGATAAATCTATTGAGAGACTCAGATAAAAATATATATATATAAAAATATATATATATAAAAATATATATATATATATATAAAAAAAAATATATATATATATATATATATATAAAAATATATATATATATATATATATATATCCGTCTTCTCCATCATATAATACAGATAATACATAGACAGATAGCTAGATAAATGGATGGTTAGATGGATGAACAGAAAGGCAGGTAGACAGATGGATGGACAGGTTAAAAGATAAAAATATCAGATAAAAATTGTGTCATTTCTGATGACAGATGAAAGACATATCTTATATATATATATATATATCCGTCTTCTCCATCATCACCTAATTCNAAAAAAAAATATATATATATATATCCGTCTTCTCCATCATATAATACAGATAATACATAGACAGATAGCTAGATAAATGGATGGTTAGATGGATGAACAGAAAGGCAGGTAGACAGATGGATGGACAGGTTAAAAGATAAAAATATCAGATAAAAATTGTGTCATTTCTGATGACAGATGAAAGACATATCTTATATATATATATATCCGTCTTCTCCATCATCACCTAATTCAATTTGAAAAGAATTTTCTGATAAACTTCATCTTGCAATATGTTTTTTCCACGATGCTTGCTGTATCGTCTTGAGTACTGACACCTTGAATTTTCTTCAAACAAAGAACACCATTGGGAATACAACTTACTCTACTTTTGAAATAATTCCAATGTTCCTTGTGCATCATTTAGAAGCAACAATAAGCGTCGAAGAAAATACCCCAAAATCTTCAACATGACGAAATGGCGTCACTGAGTACTAATGACCCCCCCCCTCATCCCCCGAAATGCCAAACTTACAACTTGACTGTTCTTGTGGTCTTCCAGAGCCATTTGCCCATTGGGTTGGCATTTCAAATTACACAAGTTACCTAGTATGCAATGGTTGATACGAAAAAATAACCACGACAGAATACATATTATTCACCTTATTATTATTTATTAATATTGGTTAAAAGCATGCTTTTGTCTCTTAAAACGTGATAATTACTACATTAAAGCGAAAGCTCGGCCACAATATTCTGATTGGTAGACGAGAGAAAGCGAAAGCCACACTGTTTACAAAGCTTTAGAAAAACAGACAAGAAAGCCACTCGCAAACAACGACCAATGCTGGAAATTGTACAATGATTAATGATAAACAACTCTGTTCTAGAATTAACAATGACTAATGAAAGAGGGCCAGGTCAAAGAACAAACAGTGTTTACTATTGTAGAACATAAAACAATGTCTTGTAATAGAGAGTTCAAGTCAAATACCATACATACACTGGTTAATAAATAATTAAAAGAAATGCCACATCATTTAAAGCAACAATGCATTCACGTCACATGGCTTATTAAAAAAGACAACGAGAAAGAATATCATATTGGATGAAATCATTTCTTCTAATGTACTAAAAGACGACCAAGGTATATACTTCATACCTGCCATATGATATTAGCTACGACTTATTTCAGGGAGATATAAATGACATTTTTGTCAAAAACCCCCACAAAATAGGTGGAAATGCAACTAATGTATGTAATAAAAAACCATAGGATTCAATAATCCAAGACAATTCGCCGACTTTTTACTAACTTGTAGCAGAAATCACTAACCCAATGATTACTAATAAAACAGCTATTTCAAAGATTCTATCACTGGTAAATTAAGAAGACAACAAGCCACTGAGAAAAATAGCAGGTCACATTTGAAGGAACTTCCTAATAGAACAATACAAGCAAATAGTATACAAAGAGGACGTGATTAGAGCAGTTACGATAAACAAATAGAACAATATTAAAGTAAACTGATACAAGACTAAGTTTAATGAAGGACGGTGTAAGTGAAAATAAGCAGAGCTTGTATATTGCTCAACAGAAACATGACAGGTCTAAAAGCCACCAATAACAAAAATATCAGGCCACAGTAAGAAAAGGAACAAGTTTAAAATTTGTTTTCGTCTGATCTGTAGACAAT
This sequence comes from Morbakka virulenta, assembly GCA_003991215.1. Taxonomy (NCBI): domain Eukaryota; kingdom Metazoa; phylum Cnidaria; class Cubozoa; order Carybdeida; family Carukiidae; genus Morbakka; species Morbakka virulenta. The sequence goes on from RDPX01000270.1 coordinate 1,020,494, forward strand.
ATACAACAAACAAAATTTTTACATCGCTATTATTGTTTCGGTAGAAGAAAAGTTGTCCCTCTACATCTCTTTCAGGGAATACTTCTAATTTTCGCTTCAATACAGTAAATCATTTCAAATCAATGATAGTAATAATAAAAACACTACTACTATTTCCATTATCATTTGCCGGCGGGGAGGGCAGCGGGAATTACAGAAGTAAAACTGCTGAGAGTCACAAAAGACAGAAAGCCATAATCACCAACGTCATGAAATGACAGAGCACCAACACAGACAGACCACTATTACTACTATTACTACTACTACTACTATTACTACTATTATTATTATTACTACTACTACTACTACTACTACTACTACTACTACTACTACTACTACTACTCTCCTACTACTATTACTACTACTACTACTACTACTTACTACTACTACTACTATTACTATTACTACTACTACTACTACTACAATTACTACTTCTACTACTACTACTACTATTACTACTACTACTACTACTACTACTATTATTACTAATATTACTACTCCTATTACTACTAACCCGACTCCTCTACTCATAC
>RDPX01000270.1:1045852-1057333 GCA_003991215.1 Morbakka virulenta
CCTCACTGGTTGTGGGGTGGCACTTGCAAGGTTGAAGTGATGTTGCCATTTTGATTTGGTTTCTATTTATCTCACTCTTATGGCTGCAGTACATGTGCCTGCATTCAACTTACCTGGCTTGTTGCTGGGCGCTGAATGTGGGTTTTTCACCCAACCACCAATAAATGGTGTGTAACCACTCGATAATAATAATAATAATAATAATAATAATAATAATAATAATAATAATAATAATAATAGGTATTAGAGCACTGAAAGGGAAAGACTATGATGAGAGACCTTTGGTTACTGGTTGTAACCGGCTCTCTCGCACACAGAACGGCTTAAGATCAGCCAGTGCATTAGTTGCAAATTGAAGATAATAATAATAATAATAATTCTTTTTAAAACCTTTACCCACCTTAGGTCAACGGGGTGACTCGGTGGGTAATTGTATATATTGCAAACCAAAAGAAAATCTTACATAATAATAATAGTACTAATAATAACAACAATAACCAGATAATAATAATAATAATGACCAGACATTGTTATAAAGGATAAGTTGAGTAAACAATACCAGCTGATTGATATGAGTGTCCCCTCCGATAGTAACATTTCGGCTAAAGAGTTTGAAAATCTCACTAAATACAAAGACTTAGAGATCAAACTTGGCCGAATGTGGAACATGAGAGCACAGACAATCCCAGTTATTGTGGGCGCTCTAGGTATGGTGAAGAAAGGGACAGATAAGTATATCAAGCAGATTCCAGGTAACACACAGCTGCCGCAAATTCAGAAGATAGTTTTAAATAGTACTTTGCATATCCTTAGAAGAACAATTTCCCTTTAGAACTTAGTAGAAAGAAATGTATCTAATAAAATAGATTAAAAAATAAAATTAAAAAAAAAATAAAAAAAAATATGTGAAATTCCTTAGGCTATGAGTAATAGCCCAGTGATCAAGAGTTCTAAAACTTTCCATAAAATAAAGAAACGAAATCAAAACATAAAAATAATAATAATAATAATAATAATAATAATAATAATAACAACAATAACAATAATAATAATAATAATAATGAAAACATAATAATAATAACAAAAATAGGTAAATGTAAATTGCAATCATCAATTACATAAAAAAATCATCGGTATCAAACAAGCATGTCGATAGTCGGAGAGGCAACATATGCTATCGTTATGTTCAATGTATTGCTTTCCGTTTCGTTTCAAGGGATACCTTTATATTTATGCAGAAACAGTTTAGACAAGCTTTTACCAACAATACCAAACTAATAATGCGACGAATACAAGTACAACTTTGTCGAACACTAAAACCTTTTGGGATGCATTTTTCTATACGACGAGTCACACTTAAATTTTCTTTGCTAATTCTTCCTCAGATCGGCAAAAATACTTTACGTAACCCAATGCAAATAAAAAAAAAAGAAAAGAAAAAAAAAGAAAAGAAAAAAAAGTGGCTGTTATATTTGTGTGAGAATCTTAATGAAAATTACTCGAGGAGGCCAAATCGTTCCAACAGGAATTCCAATTCAAACCTTACTCTGGAAAAATACCCCCAGTTATCCAAATTCTATATGCTTCATTATCATGCAATATTTACGAGATCTCATCTGATGTGTATACATTTCAGACATCATACTAAACATGTCATTTCGCTTCCAATCACACAAACAGTGTAATGTCAAGATAAACAAATGACATTATAAGTGGTCGTCAAAGGCTTAAACTTTAGCTCTGATACTACAATAAAACCTAAAACAGTTTTTCCATGCATAGTCTTTTATCCAACAGTCCTATTAAGTAAATAACTAGCAAAATCTGTAAATTATGACAATAATATATCACTGAAACAGTTATGTTGTAAATAGCCGATTCAAGAATTCGCACACGATGCGTCTCTACTTGCGCAAACAAGCTTATCTAATGCCAAGTATTGGTTTGAGTTCAATTAGCAAGATATACTTTTATATTTGTCTAGTCAATAACGTTTTTCTGTTTGTTTTTTTTCAATTCAAAATGAAAACTACGAATGACAAAACCCTAGATTTACTTTGATTCACTTCACAGACAACTGTTTAATAATAACACAGGTTGCATACCCACATATGAAAATCATCAAGAGACGCCAAAGCTATCAATAGATCAATACTCAGCCAAAAATATCATTAACACTTAACAAACTTCTCCAATACACAGCGATAAAAATGCCTGATAGAATTGGAATAAATAAGTCTACGTACCTACTCTTCTTACTAATCCTTGTATTATTCATTTATTACGAATTGACAATGATAATTACAGATACGATCCTTTTTGTGACCCTCTGCATTCAACGCTGGACCTGTAAAAATTTCGTTTTCTATTTTGACAGCAACTAACTTAATCAACACCCTACGACGCTGAGAGGGGCGACATCCAAACTCCCATAACTCTGAAGAAATGTTGTATTGTAACTGTAATCAAGTTAGGGGCAGGCACGAAGTTGCTTTACACCTTCTTTGGTTAAGCGTTAAGTAACCAATTACCAGAGACAAATAATTCAAGGAATAACTTGTGTACAGGGCTGTGATATGTAACGTCACCTGTCTTCTAGAGTTTATTGCAGGCACAACAGCAGTGACTTACTCTTGAGCAACTCTAAACCATCAAATTCCACTTATAGTGGTAATATTAGCAATCTGGTGATGACGATTTCTTTGAAGCAAAGGATGTAATAACCAAAGGCAATGGCCGATCAGTTATTTTAAATAAGTATTCAACGATAATGTCTCCGCAAATCAACTTTTCCTCATCAATAATTGATTAGCAGCGGCTTTTATTGAACAGACAATATCCATGCATAATGCCATGAGTGAACAAACTGTATCTATCAAACAGTGAATATTAAAAATGTATGATCTCATTGTGAATATGAGGCAGTCTATTACTGTCAAAGCGGGAAATTTAAGTTTGATTGTCAGCACACACACACACACACACACACACACACACACACACACACACACACACACACACACACACACACACACACACAAGAAAAAAGAAAGAAAAAGAAAAGGAAANGACAATATCCATGCATAATGCCATGAGTGAACAAACTGTATCTATCAAACAGTGAATATTAAAAATGTATGATCTCATTGTGAATATGAGGCAGTATATTACTGTCAAAGCGGGAAATTTAAGTTTGATTGTCACCACACACACACACACACACACACACACACACACACACACACACACACACACACACACACACACACACACACACACATACGAGAAAGAAAGAAAAAGAAAGGTGAGCTTACCGCATGTACGATTCAACAAGTAATATATCGGCTGAGAATAAAATTGTAGAAAAATCGAATGAATCAAAGTAACTTCTTATTTTAAATGTTGGCTCCTGAACAAGATGCAGAGTATTAACATCTAAGAGGAAATAAAAAATTTTCCAAATGCAGGTATACAATATAATATTTATATTATAGTGTATAACATGGTATAACTTACAGAATCAAAAAATGAACACCTATACTCGTCAGAAATGCATGAGGTACCCTCCCGGTCTTTGTCGTTAAAACCAATTTACACGGTCAGTACATTTGGTGCCCATTATTTCTATTTTTGCTGCATTGATCTCGTCAAACCATTTTAACTTAAATTGTTATGCATTTTGTAGCTCTTTTGAAGATTCAGTGCTCATTCCATGTCGCCTGTAAAGCCTGTAAAGTACCGACCCCCTGTGCCCATCTATAATAAATGCATCCACGTAAATCTGAGCAGTTATGTATAACCATCGCATTATTTTTGTGAAAAACAACCTGAAGTTCTTATGTCTCTGTCATCCTCCAGATCTATCGGTTTGTCTGGTATTTCCTCATCCTTTCGACACTTGATGGAGCAATGGGACTGTATGAACTCATACTTCTTCCCCATTGGTGGCGTAATAGTCCAACAGACCAGCACAGGTACAGTCAAGTAAGCCTTGCTCTCAGTGTTAGCTTTACACCCTAGATTTACTGTAATTATGTATCTTGGAAAAGGGCCGATAGTATTTCAAACAGTCTTACCGACATCACACTATCAATGTTTCAGATACCATTTCGGTAGTACCTTAGAGAATGACTGATATCAGTGGCGGCTAAACTTGCAAGGTTTATTGTTAGAAGTATATTGTAAAATATTTGACCAAAAACAAACGGTATTAACATTTCACGACTTAAAAGGTGATTTTAGGGCCTCTATGCAGGCAATGAAAATGAATCCGAGGTCAAACGTAGTTTTATCTGAGCATTCTAAGAAAATATTTTGATTCCTTGTTTTACACGAAGCAGAGAATACAATGTAAACACAGGGCATTTTCTGATCTGAAACAAACCCAGCTAATTTCCAGTCTCCATTATGTGTCTAATAATCTTCGACCGAAATTCTTTAAAATTGTTGCTTTGTTTGCTCCTCCCACGTCTGGATAGATTGGTTCAATTACAAAATGGGTTACTCTTAAGAGTACCTGCATTCATTAATACATGTAGTTGTTCTCGTAACATATTCAACGCGAAAATTTAAAAATAATTAAATGATAACACTTTAATCAAGACGATTTCACGATTCCAAAATTTGTGAGGCAGACTTCATATTCGCTGCTCCGGTGTAATGATGTACATGTTAGGCTAACCATTCATCATAAAATGCCATTTTGTGATCCTTGAAGAGTTTATTTCAAACGACATCGGGCGCTTGAATACACGTAGTACATCCACCTGGAATGAGAGCATCATCTGTTTTTATTTTTTAAACCTGTCAATAAATTTTTTAACTGATTCAGTCATGTTGGGTTTGAAGGTATCCTGAGCCGAAATTCGTTTCTTGTTAGTAAACATTTCCAGAACCCTTTTTTTAAGTAGAGCAAAAAAGACTTTTCTCACCCAGCTATTTGGTGATGATGTCACTTAAAATCGGTTTTCGAATTCCTTGTTTAGAGCTGCTACTTCTCGTTTACAAACTTTGAAATCAATGCATGGTTATAGGTCTGTACCATCTGTTTTTGCAGTCAACCATACGCTAATCCACACCTTTTCATTACCAGCAGATTTACAAGGTACATCTTTTGCACCAGTGGCATTAACAGTTACGTTGTCAACCTGGTCCGACCAAACAGCGGTTTCATCCATTGCGAGTATGCCAATCTGGCAATGAGTTTGTTTTCCTCGATAAGATTCGTACATGCACAACACACTCTACAAGTTTGTTAGTAAACAGGGATGGACCTTTTGTGCTATTAATGTCCTTCTTTGTAAAGAAAAGTTGTTCTGTTGCATAACCTTTAGAAGCCAACATTACTAGCAATAACTTTAACTTTAACGTCTCATTATTTCCACACTTTTCATCATAAACTGATTTAGAAACTGAAAAAGCGTAGAACGTTGGATCACCATTGATGTATCCAGTTGAGAACTTCTTCCTCTAGGTCTGTAAGTTTGAACTTTTTTTCTACACTATAAAGGGAATTCTCTTCAGTGTATTTGATGACTTCCTTTTCAATTCCACACAGTACGTTGTTTACCTCAGTGAGCCATTGACTGAGTTCATAATGCGCTCAAATCTTCCATCGGGTCTTTCTCGTCATTTATTTTGAACTTTCAACCAGTGGAATTCGAAGTGAAATTAGATTCCAACAGGATGGAAACTGATGGCGACTTATGTTTGATATATTGCGTTCTGAAACGCAAAAATCGATTGCCAACGGAACAGATAGAGAAAAATGGTAAGAGCTCTTGGTGAACGCAAATTTGAAATCATGCATAGAATAAAGTTTTAATGCCTAATACGTGGTTATCATGTGTAAAACATATTTAGAGTCTTTATATAGAGTAAACACTTACAGCTTATACTGATGAAGGAAGAGATGCCAAAGAAGATGACAAATATACAATTGGCGTAAATAAGAAGAACGATGAGGGTTTCGAAGAACTGGCTGGTCATGTGTCAATAGCGCCTCTAACCGTATCAGACTTAAAGAGCTTGCAAAAAGATAGCGAAAATCACATTCACAGTTCCAGCGAAGTACGATACTTGTACAAAGAACAAAAAATTATTGAATGAAGAAATGGATAAAGAACATTCCGAGAGAGAAAAAGTGCATAGAATGTTTCCGGTGCACAATTTATGAAATAAATATATTTAAGGAGATTGGTCTCGTCTGATCTTTACCAATTACAAACATTTTCCAACCTTTTTCAGAGGTTCCTTTGTTTAGAAAATACATTTCGAGCACTATTCCAATGTAAGCCCACTCAGAGGTAAATTTAGTGGGGGCCTTATATGGAATAAAGACATTTTAAATAGACGCGTTTATAACCATGTTTTGAAATTCTAGGAAGTTTTTATCAAAGTGGAGCATTAAAAGGGGACGTTGGAAAAAGTACGGTGATAAGAAACATGACTCTGCTTCGAAAGTTGAAACCAGAGATGTTATCACGGAGAAAAAAAGAGTAAACAGTTGATCAAAGACTTGACGCTAAATGATGAAATCATAGAGAAAAAGGCCAAACAGGTTTCAAGATATTTGGCGCTAAGAGATTTAGGTTAAAAAGTTGACTGGAGATTCAGTGCCAAAGCTTGCTACCATACAGAAAAACCTAAACCATGATTACAGACCACGGTGAAAATAGCTTCCCTTTACTATCATTCACCCCAATAGCTGGACTAAAATTACAATCAAAATCATAGAACTATGTGTTTACATCATATATTTTAATTAACAGTAGTAACCAGTATCCGGTAAATATGAAGTTCACAGTTTATTTCAACTGCAAGAAACTCTTTGGCGTGTACAGTAGTTATAAATGTTTTCTTTTCATGTTTTATTTACGCTGCGAAGCTCCATTTATTTTTCGCCCTCCAATAAATACTGAATATTACCAACGAATAAAAGTGAGAGAATATGGAATAACAGAACAATGTATAACACATGTTACCATATCGAAAATGATAAAGACAATAATTCATGGTAGTATAAGTTGTGAAAATAAAAACAGTTGACAGCTATGACTGTGTAAAAAACAGGTTACCTGTTAAAAACAAGACAAACCCCCCAGCTGGACAACTCTTGCCCTGTTTGTCTATCAAATAAAATTGTCAATGTTCTACGTTGGCTATACCGTAGAAATATTTCAGTGAAGTATAAGACGTGAAATTGTTATATATACTAAGAACATCAGAGTATGAAGTACATTAAACAAATAAAATAGAATAATAACCGAAAGGTAAGGAATTATCTTCTAGCTACTGTTAAAAATTACCACTGGATCATCATCAGGAAAAAAACGTACAGCCTGAGTGCTAATGATACATTGTCACTCGTTAACTTACGCTATACGTAATCAACGGTGTCACGAGGTAGAGCTGGGCCAACCTACTGAATCAACAATTGGCGAGAGTGGAACCCCTAAATTTGGGAATGAGCTGATTATGAAGCCACGGGGCAACTGGCAGTAGTTGTGAAGGGTAGGTTAGACACGACAATGGCACATATTGTCTTTAGAAGAGGCTAGCAGATAAACAGAAGGCGCTTTAAAACTTATGAACAATCCCACAGCCCTGCGGGTCATGAACGGAAGCTCATAAGGTTATGGTGTAAACCTAACAAAAATCTATCAGAAGTTAACTGGGAACCACTGGCTTATCTTTCCATCTGTCAAGCTGTTAGATGATCTCAGTGTCATTAATTTTTGTGTCGGCACTTCGCCTTTACCAGAACCATGTTATGCATACACATAATCGATCAGGCTATGACTGTCCACAGATGCACAATGGGATTAAACATAAAAGTTTGCATGTGCTAGGAAAAAATTTAATGTTCAAAGTCTCCTCAAGTAATAGTAACAATAGTATTACCCTATATTGGTTTTGGCAATTGGCGTTTAGCAATCAGAAAAAACACAGCCATACAGAAAGGAAGTTCAAATTTTAGGAACCATATAATCAACATAACCATTTAAAAAGGGTATTCCAACGAGGGTGTTATTAAGCTGATCATTTCTGCAACCATATCTTCTACAAAAATGAGCTGGTTACGAACGAGCGATGATTGTTTAATTAGTAAAAGCATGTGGTAATGAAAACCACTGGCATCTGTTCAAAGCCAGTTTACGAGACATATATTTCTCACTTTTCTACAAATATACATAAATAAATACATAGATTAAATTGTACATTATTACCTTCATAAAAATAAGGAACTATATAAAAAATGGTGGTTAACTAATATGCCTTACCTAAGTAAAATGAAAGAAAGAAAAAAAGAAGAGGAAATTGATTAGTACCAGGATCTTGGAGTAAGTCGTAAAGTTTAAAACGCCTATCACAAGAGACACCTATTGTTTCATGTGCTATAGGAAATTTTGCAACGATATCAGATTCCTGCGTAATTTATACTGGGAACAGACTGCCAGAGACAGAAAAATCATACAGTAAATAACTTTTTAGACATTAAACGTGGAGTCAGGCAAGGTTGCATTTTTTCACTAAATGTTTGTATTCTTTACAGCTAAATGATACCAAGAGAAATAGTTGATCTGCCTGGTATAAGTATAAATGTACTCAATATCATGTTCATCCGTAAGCCTATGACATAGGTCTAATAAAAGACTTCCTCAAGAAATTGAAACAGCTTCTTGAAACAGTCCTTACAACAAGCAAACAAAAACGCTAAACTAAAAATACTTAAAAAACAAAATGCATGGTAATAAATACGGGAAACACCGAAAAAAGTACACTCTATTGTCATGGTAACACTACTGAACAACTGAAGTATTTACTACCATGGGAGCTTAGTAAAAGAAAATGAAAAGTGCGGAAACGCTTCGTTAAGGTATTTTACTAATAAAAGGTATCTTCGAAAAGAAAAAAGTAATATTTAAGAATCACAAGGTACAAATGAATACAAAGAGAAATTTAACGACAGTCCTATGTAATGCCTGTTTTGTTGTATGGGTGTTAAAGCTGGCCCATCACTAAACAAGAGTAGAGAAGGCTTGAAAAAGCAGAAATGTGGTTTCTGCGTCGCATGCAATAAGTGCCATAGGCCGCAAATGAATCAAAAGAAAACCCAATGAATGAATAAATGTTAGAAACAGATTAGGATTGAGGTTGGTTGTTCTTAACCTGTTCAACAAGTGTGTACTGTCAGGGTATTTGTAATCCAGATTCACCGTGTCTATACAGAAAAATCAAACCTCTAAGCATCACTACAATTGACAACAATAAAACAAAAACGTGAAAAATACAATAAACGGAAGACAATAAAAAAGGAGTTAGTATACAACTCGATACATATCCTCCAAAAGCAAGGTTTTTGAATCTTACGACAACTTCAAGGCTTCATGTTATAGCCTGGGATTGGCGATACTTTACCGACCGATAGATCACAATGAATACATAAAATATACATCTTCAACGAAATGAGAGGCATGTTTACGCTCTTCATAGTGTAGCGAGAGAAGTATATCAGCTCACTTTAAAGCCATTTCGTACACCATATCAACATTTGAGGAAATAAAAGTATCACAAATCTTTAAGGAAACAAACAAAATCTTCAAAGTTCAACCTACAGAGATCAAGGCTTTTCTCACCGTAAGTGAATAAACACTCTGGATGTCTGTGGGTTAAACACACCGACACAGCAGCAGCAGCAGCAGCAGCAGCAGCAGCAGCAGCTTACGCACAATACAAATACTAGTATGCTATCTGTTTACCTTATCAGGCATGTTAATGTAGGCATTCCGGAGTAATAATGCACGGACGATACTTTCATGCCCCTCTCTGGCTGCCCACCCAAGCGCTGAACGACCATCCTGAAAAAAATTTAAGACAAAATAATCAATGCAATACGGGTTTTTGACTTCCCCAAAACATTACTTGAATACTCCTCCTACTGCTACTACTACTACTACTACTACTACTACTACTACTACTACTACTACTACTACTACTACTACTACTACTACTACTACTTATAATACCTCTCTCTCGTTCGACTTGTCCCATCAGGGGTCGTCGCAGCGAATGCACCTTCTCCATCTTCCTCGCTCCTGTGCCACATCACTTGTCAGGCCTTTTGTTGTCATATCAACCTTAATGTTGTCGATCCACCTGCGCTTCGGTCTTTCCCTAAAGAAAAATGGATAAGGGAGAAAAAAGACAGAAAAACCACCACTCATATTTTTCTTATGATGAACTCACAAAGACATAGAAACCTAAACGGCGTGAATGGTTCATCTAGCCAGGCTAGATGCACCTCGCCCCGTAGTGATACTGTGGTGAACCAGGAACATCACGACGGTCAACCTGTTACTGGCAAAACTAGAAGGAGATACTCAAGAGAGGACAACAGGGCCATCATGTAATGTTACTATGCCATTCAGCCTAGTCTGATTGGATATAGACAGAGAATGCATAAAGCATGAAGAGAAATGTGTCAGTTTGAGATAGATGAACAGAGAATGGCAGATCAAAATATCCTAAAGCTAAAGTGGTTTACGGAAGAGGAGTAAAGTTAAAATGTAACCCCCGTTTTTATGGAAACCAGAAGAAACAGATCTTGCCGCATTGGCTGTCGCACGGATAACCAAGGGTCGCGTCGCCCAGTAGGAAAAGAGGGTGGGATGTTCCAAAAATCTCCTACTCGAATGAATCCCTCTAAAAATGAACTACAAGGTAATCAGAACCAGGATCCCCCTGACACTGAACTTGCAGTGATTACAACACCATCAATTCAAAAGGCAAAAAGACATAAATGGTCCACAGAGGATTACAAAAACATTTTACGAGCATTTTATACAGCCCAAAGGACGCCCACAAGCAATTTAACGGAACAGACTTATGTTGAGTGGAGGAAAATAGTAGGCAATGACTTTCAAAAGACTTTTGATAGTAATAAATTTGCAAATGTGCGCAGAGACATATTCAAGTACAAAAGACTGAGTGACGCGCAAATTGACCAACTTCGAAATGATAACAGACAAGTTGATGATAGTGTTGTGGAGAAACAAGCTAGAGATGCAAATTGAGAAGCTATTGTGAGAGTAGTCAGGATGAATGAAAATGAGATAGAAAATGTGATTAATGCAGTTGGAAATGAAGAACAAGATCAGAACAATAATAATGATCAGCCTGAGATAGATGACTTTTTAGAAAACAACAGAGTCAGGATTGCGGAAGCACGTGACGACACAATTAGGGAACTAAGCAAAACTGAATTAACAAAAATGGAAGATAGAGAATCACTACATAAAATTGCTGCAAACTCAAAAGCTAAAAAGATGATTAAACTTTATGACGTTGCTTTAAATGAAATCATCAATGAAACCGAAACCAGAATTTGCAGTGTTAACAATCTTATATATTCAACTGCTAGAGCTGTCACTGCCCAATTAGGTGTAAAAGTAAAGAAAAAAGGTAAAAAGCACACTAATA
>RDPX01000270.1:1071363-1082108 GCA_003991215.1 Morbakka virulenta
TAATTTGATGGAAAAGGATGAATTTAAAAGATCAAGTCATAACGAGATTAAAACTAAATGGCACGAGAAGAGAATGTATGGTCAGTTTGTTAGAGAAATGCCTGAGGAAATTGATAAAAAGTTATCTTGGCAATGGATTACTCGAGGAGACATCAAAGTTCAAACAGAAGCAACAATATTTGCCGCACAAGAACAGGCTTTGCGAACAAACTACATTAAAAATAGAATTGATAAAACTTCAGAAAGTCCCTTGTGCAGAATGTGTGGAGAACGAGCGGAGACAGTGCAACATATTGTTTGTGAGTGTAGTAAAATGGCTCAACGTGAATACAAGAGGAGACATGATAACATCGCTAAGCTGATCCATTGGATGTTATGTGGAAAGTATGGTCTCGACAGGAAGGAAAAATGGTACGAACATTGCCCGGAAGGTGTAGTAGAAGATGAAAATGTAAAATTGATTTGGGATATCAATATCCAATGTGATAATTTGATAGAAGCGAGGAGACCAGACATAATATTACTTGAGAAGAAAACGAAAGATGCCATCATTATAGATGTTGCTGTACCTGGTGATTGTAGGGCACATGAAAAAGAGAATGAAAAGGTCGAAAAGTATCAAGATTTAAAAATGGAGCTGAAACGTCTTTGGTCGTTAAGAAAAGTGAAAGTGGTACCAGTAGTTGTTGGTGCCTTAGGCTGTGTGAGCAAAAGGTTTAATAGCTGGATGGAAATGTTAGGTCTTAAAGTAAATGTTGGAATTGTGCAAAAAACAGCCTTATTGGGATCTGCGAGGATAATTAGAAAAGTAATGGACATTTGAAAGAACCCTCTTGGCCCTTGGCCACTAGTTGTGGCTCGCCCAAGAGGAAAATACTCGGCAATACGAACAGCCTGTGCGAAAGCTTTAAAACAGATAATAATAATAATAATAAAAATATATAAAAAATAAAGAAGTCAAATTAGAGCGATACCAAGCTTTTAAATGGGAACTGAAGACGATTTGGAAATGTAAAAGCGTAAAGATAATAACAATTATTATTGGGACGTTAGACACTGCTAATGCAAAGCTTGGAGAATGGTTAAAGAGTATCGATATCAACTGTAGTATTGGACAATTACAACAAGCAAGCCTACTCGGTACAGGAAGAATACTCAAGGAAGTACTGGACACCTAAAGTGACTGGGAGTTACTTGATGTCTGGACTTTGGTATTAACATCCAACTAGAAGCTTGAAGATAAAATAAAAATATTGATAATAACAATAACAATAATGACAATAAAAATGACAAAAAGTTGTGTTTTGAGAATCGACGTTGTTTTAGCACGTCAATTATCATACGACAGCCTACAAATTGTGTTTCTACCAAAATAAAATGAATTTACTTAGTATTCAATAAAGAAACAGATCTTTACAATCGAATATCATATTCCTTAGTAAACATGTAGAACCAAAATCTAGATTATAAGAATGTTGAATATATATGAAAAAGCAGTTCAAAACTAACAGCGCATTTCTATCAACAAGATTATGTAGTACACTCTACGACGACGTAGGTGCTGTGTCATATTCAATCTCAAATGAAAATCAGAAATTACACAGAATCATAACTAGCTAGTTTGAGGTATGCATAAAAACCACCGCATGGCAAATGTTAAAAAAAAGGAAACGCTTTACGAGTAAATGCCTTGAACGTTAGTAACAAAGTGCAGCCAAGCCCAGATAAATTGCTCTGTTTAGGCAAACAGAAAGTCAGCTGCATCCTTAAGAAATCAACCTTTTATTCAGACATACCTTGTTATAGGAATGTACAAGGTTACTTTCTAAATCCTTATTTTGGTACAATACCAACATTTTTGACATATAAAAAGCGACCTTACGGAAGGCGCAGTGGTACAATTACCTCGAATATTTCTTATAAATATCAAAACCAACTTTGTTGTCGATTAAAATCAAGATAACAAAAGCTGAATATTCTATTAATAAGTAATGCACTATTGACGTCGGAGAGAGTTTAATCAAGTTGTAATTAAAAATATAATATCGATAAGAAATTTTCTCACAGTTGGAAATTGATTGTGCATGAAAAATATTGAAAATAGTGTGGCAAAGTAGGCTTGCAGCCAAGGTTACAATAGAAACACGTGTGCTCCAATTCGGAATAATATTATTAGGGTTTCAAAGCTATTTCTTTCTGCAGGTTTGCTTCTTTTAACTAAACATCTTTTGCTGTCACTAGATTCTTTGATTGAACAAAAATCAACAATACTAAGCACAAAAATTGGCACAAAATGGGGTAAACAATGAATAATTGGAAGAAGTGTTTAAAGAAAGGGGAAAAAGGTGGAAAAAATCTACAGCCTCTGTAAAGGTAAAAAAAACCAAACACGCAGCAGATGAAATAGCTAGAGGTAGTAGTAGAGTAAAAATAAATATGTATAGATTAACTGTCAAAAGTACTATTGTGAAATGTTCTCAAATCAAATAAAGGTAAAATACAAATGTTGTATACTAAATCAAAATCCAGCTTAAGATTTTCGATGAAATAAACAATAGAACAGACAGGCAGATAGAGGTAGTAAGTAGACAGAAGAGTGCCTAAATCGATTGGTAGTTGTAACAGTAATAACCGAATATTCAAAATTTCTGCAAAATTAAGAAATTAAAAAACTTTACTATTACCGTTCCTGTTGTGTTCACATTGGCCCCTTCCTTGACGAGTTCCTTTGCAACTTCAAAGTGTCCTTTTCGACATGCCCAGATTAATGCTGATGTACCATACTAGAATAAGGAAGAGGAAACATATTCTGAAAATATAAGCTACACTGAATGGGATTCGAATAGATGATCAAATCATAAAAAGACATCTGCTCTATTAACCAAGCTATTGAAGTTAATGTCTTAACGGGGCCATATTTGCAACCCAATCTTTTAAATGATAACACCATTCTTTCTGCAGACCTCTCTCATTAGTGACCTCTTCCACATGAACGTAAATTGCAGTGTACCTCCTAAATGATACCGATTGAATCGTATGCCAACACACACACACACACACACACACACACTTACACACAAACATACCATCTTGTACATTCAAACACAGCTAGATGAAATTCCGACCTACATGTAGACCACGGGGTATCTGATAAAATAATCATATGGTATTTTTTAAAATTATTTTAATTTTTGGTTTTAACGTAGACATGGCCCTTCACAGGTGCCCTTCAAATGGTACGTAAAAGTATAATTTTCTTCATTGCATATTCATAAAAATCAAGTAAGCAATGAAAAAGGGTGGAAGCAAAAGATTTGAGTCCAACAAATAATATTTAATTGTTTCACTGTACTGCTCCATATCCGTTTTACTCCAGTTTTACTGCATTCGATTAATCACTACCTTTACAATCATATCATTTTCAGTGTGTTTTCAGCTATGACACGCCATATGTGCAAAAAAGTAATGTCATTAAATAAATCCTAATTTCTACTCACCGAATGCGGTTTGGGTGATACATGAAGTAATTTCACACGAGAAACTCTTGTTTCTACACAGTAGTACATCAAGGCCATTGGTACCCAAGATTTGCATTTGAAAATCAAATACAACTGACAACCAAGTCGTTCTCTGCTCCTGAGTTGATACCAGAATTACAATTCTATTACCTGACCTACTGCCAATGATTACCATTTGAATGAAAAATATTTACAATGAAACTGAAAGAAACCTGTCGTATTATTCACATCCATAAAAAAAACGTTTCTAATCGTATTCAAACAAATCATCGTGCAACGTAACTGAATGAATTTCAATTGCTCTTGTTTTGCACTCTATTCGTACATTTTTTACCTTGTTTATGGAACACAAAACAATTAGATGCTGATGAATCATCACCCCTGTCATTAGTGGATTCAATCAAGTTTGTTTGTTTTACTGTTCTATTCCATTATAAACTTGTAGTTAAAATTTATGTAGCTACATTCCGGTGTTAGTTTTCCACCTACCTATAGAAGCTACTTCACCTTACACTCTCTTGTTCTAGCCTTTCCGAATCTACTTTACCTTCGACAAAGTTGATAATAGTTGATAACGAGATACAATGACGGCAATGATGATGATGATGATGATAATAATAATAATAATAATAATAATAATAATAATAACCGTCCTGGGTATGACGTTAAAATGCATCCCCCTCTGCCTTGTGGGGTAACCCTTGCTTGGGAAAGGCTAGGAGAAGGTAAATCTAATGCCAAATCCTCAGGCACAGCCTACCTAGCTGTCAGTACACGTAAAGGGTCCTAACTGCCAGGTTAAACAGCGAAACCAACGGCTTTGTCAACAAGAGAAAAGAATATCTTTTTTATTGGTGAAGGCGGATGAGTGGAACTAGGCTACTGGGGAGGCAAACTCAGCTATACCTTTTAATATCATCATGGAAAAGACACCCAAAAAATTTCATCCCGCATAGCACGTCCCGCGGTTTACCAAGGTGAGCGGGCAACCAGGATGAGATCGGAAAGTCAGCTACTGGACGAAGCTTTCCCGAATCAAATGTATTAGAAGATTTTCAAGAAGAACCCACCCTCAAAGAGGCCTTCTAAATGCAAACATCAAAAATCTCCCAAAAGGAACTCAACAAAAATGGTCATGGGAAGAATACAAAGAAGTCATGGAATCATATTGCTTGGCTGAACTAGATCCTGGAGAAACAGCTACAACGAAAGCGACATACGCCATCCGGAGAACGATGTATTCTACAGAAAGAAGCTACTTGGATGCTAATAAACTAGCAGCGGTTAGACGAGCCATAGAAAGAAATCGTAGGCTATCTAATGATGAACTTAAAGTGATTAAAGATAAAGCAAGGCAAAATCCAATTAAATAGATGATGACTCCGCACCAGAGCCCAAGAACCAGGATTGGACTTGGCGTTAATGATATTAGAGATTTAGAGAATTAGAGATAATAATTTTTTTAAACTTCAAGCATATATTTTTCCATGTTATCACTTAATACAATTGTATGCCGTGTATACATTACATCATTACCCTAAGAAATACCACTCACTATCAAGGCATGGTATCAGGGACGCACAGAGTAACGTAGTCACCAATAAAGGAGGGGAGGCTGATCCCATGTCTTACTACGTTGACAGAATATGTAATATGTGGTTCGAATTACCACACATATGATCTTCTTTATGATATATGAGATTTCGCTTTTATCGTAACTTATTTCCGCTAACATCTTCGCTACCGAATGTGTACTCTTTCCGATTGCTCCTATCGCGCCAATGCTTAAATTGACAAATATAACTTTTTGATAATTTTTGCCTAGAAATCTTAGCAGAAATTCATATTTTTCTGATTTACGTTTCGAATTCACTTCAATATTTGTTTCAAAGCCGATTGTAAGTTCTAGAATATAAATCTTTCCTTTATCAATTACTAACAGATCAGGGCGATATGTATCTCCGGTAATAATCGATGGAGAATTGTAATCATCAATATCACAGTAAACTTTTGCATTTTTCTTATTCGAAGATATGAAGTTTGCAATATTTTTTAAAACCGAGTCATGCCTCCAATTATAACGTTTTTCGTTCAACGCTGTATTACATCCTCCAATAACATGCCCGAGAGTTTCTGTAGCATTACATAAGGAACAGGCAGATGATTCTCTTTGTCCCCATTTTAGCATATTTGAAGCGTTGGCGAGGGTGTTGTTTAAATACCGGATTGTGAATGAGTAGATATTATTGGGTAACGTAGAAAGCGCTTTGTGCCAGTGACTGGTAAATGCGTTGTCTGCATAGGCTGTGATTGATTTGATTATTAACCCTTGCGAAGTCAGTGTATCGATTTTTTTCTCGTTAGAATTTCTAATATCCTTTATTGCCTCTCTAGTTGTTTTGTACTGATCATACGTGATGTTTTGACCGGTGGTCGCATTGTATATTTCAACAATGTCCCTGCTCTTAGAAGACTTGAGTTTGTTTCTAAATGATACTCGACACTGAATGAAACGATCAGATATGAGTGTTAAACCGAGACCAAACTTACGTTTGGTACGGCGAAGAAGGCGTGTTGATCCAGAAATAGGTATTTCCAACCAAATCCGTATAAACTTTGAAACAACGTTATCGAGGTTTTCCTTAACCCAACTTGTTTCTATATCAGCAACAGTCAAGTGCCAGCTAATTTTTGAAAGTAGATATCTTTGGTACAATATTACTTTATTTCTGGGGTGGAGTGGGAGACCATTTATAGTCCTGAGAATGTTTGCAGTTTTTGACATCAGTATATTTTTGTGTTCCGTGTTTGTCATGCCGAAATCGAAGTAACGACCCAAATATAGGAATGGTTCACCCGAGTCGATAGGATGAATAACACTGTTATTAAGATAAAGCTTTGGTTTTATTTGTTTACATACTGTTCCACATTTTTTTATTCCAAACGTGTGACACTTTTCGACTTTGATGATCATGTCACTCCAACGACACCATCTGCTGAATGCGTTGAGGAGAATTTGGTTTTCACTCTCTTGGCCTGACATCGCTACAGCATCGTCGGCGAATTGTAGCCAGTGTCTTGGTATCAAATGTTTTAGAAATAATAATAATGATAATAATAATAATAATAATAATAATAATAATAATAATAATAAAATCCGCATGGACACGAAATTCCAGGTAGCGACTGGTGCGGAATATCCAGCTCCTTGGCAGTAAGGCTAAAATCAATCTTTATGAGATGAACACCAGAAGTAAATCACACCGCCCCGTCCGTCGTGGTCAAGAAGGGATGCGTCCCTCAGGGCTAGGCCAGTCTCAGGTCGAAAAGTCTGCTACTGAGTCTAACTCTAAGGCAAGCATGGTCACCAGGAAGGGAGAAATCCCACCCCTGGCCCTGCTGGTCACCACCTGAGAACACTTTAAAGGGAAAAAGGAAAAGATGGACAAGGGAAGAGGAAGTTATCTATTGCTTCTATTTTGCGCTTGAAAATCCAGAGACAAATAACACTGAAGATACTTTTATTCTCTGGAGTAAGCGTAATAGAGATAGTGAAAAATTGAAAATCTTAATGGCAATAATAAACTGGCAAGTGTCAGAAGATATATTATGCGCGAAACGAAATTGACGGATGTTGAACTATCTTAGATAAAAGAAAAGGTTTCGAATGATGTTAGAATGAATGTTAAAAGTGAACTTAAAAATGATACACAGAATGATACAAAGAATACTGATATTGATGTTGGTGTAATTGATAGAGGTGGTGGTAAAGTTTAAGGCCAGGATGTTGGCAATAGAAATCAGGAGGTGGACAATGAAAGGTTGCAGGAACCGAATACTGAAGGGTTGCAGGTAGTAAGTGCAGAAGAACTGGAAGCAATGAGAACAGACATCCTGGAGGAATTTTCTATAGCACATCACACTGATATTAACGACAGAGACCCACTTCTCCAGATTCGTCACTCTTTCAAATACAAAAATATCTTCAAGGTATGAAATATTGCACTACATCAAATCTGTAACGAGCTTAGCCGAGATCTGACTGCGATAAACCAACTGATTTATGCAACGGGTAGAATACTTCAACAAAGATGTGATGTTAGGACCAAAAGAAAAAGAACTAAGGCTGAGAAACCAAATAAACCAAAGTGACAGGTGAACATTGATAAGGAAATTGAGCAGTAGCGAAAAGAAATCTCCATATTAGAAGAAATGCAAAAAGATAAAGAACTAAGATCCGGAAGGGCTACACGAGTAATCAGGAAATACAAAATTGAAAACAAAAAACATCTTTTCAGCATTAAGGAAGAGCTAAAACATATACTTCAATTTAAGGCCCAACGTCTACGCAATTTCATAAAACGCAATAAGTTCTATAGACAAAATAAAATATTTGATAAAAGTTGATAAATCTGAGATACGTGTGGATGAAATACTACTGAAAGAAGAGGTTCGTAGATTTTGGAATATCATCTAGGAAATGACAAAGAATTTAATAAAAATGCCGTATGGTTAGAACATCTACAAGATTCTACTAAAGACATTCCCGAACAAACATGGGAGAACTTGACTGTTGAACAAATTGTAAAGGCTCTCAAGAAATCTCACAAGTGGAAATCTCCGGGCGTTGATCAAATCCCTAACTCTTGACTGGACACTCTCCATGCTGTGCACTCGAAACTAGCTCACAACTTTAACCGAATATTAACAGAACCAGACTCAACACCTGAATGGTTCTGTCTCGGCACAACTTACCAGCTTGCTAAAAATAATGATACTTGTAACCCTAAGAAGTACAGACCCATAACGTGCCTGACAACATCATAAAAGGTGCTAACTTCAATACTTAACGAGAGAACTCAAATGAAGGACCATGACATCTTTCCCATTAAGAAAAAGGAAAGGTTGTTATGGCTGTAAAGTCCAGCTTTTAATCAATATAATGATACTAGAAAATGCCAAGTCAAAACACAAGCATTTAAATACGGCATCGATAGACTATGAAAAGACGTTTGATGGTATCCCCCATTCTTGGATCTTACATTGTTTAGAACTGTTTAAAATCTCTCCCATTTTGATTAATTTTCTAAAAACGTCGACGACTTTATGCCAAACCAATCTTTTTCTTTCCCACTCTAATGACACCTTGACGTCTCATCGAATGCGGAATTTTCCAGGGGTACTCTCTTTCTCCGCTTTTATTTTGGGTGGCACTAATACCCCTCTCCCAAATGTTAAACAACACTACATATGAATATAAGATCAATGATAAAATAATAAATCACCTTTTTATATGGATGTTTTTAAATAAAAAGCTCGTAGTGATGATAACTGGAAGGGTTATTAAAAGCGGTAAAGGCTGTTAGTGATGACATTGGGATGGAGTTTGGGATGGATAAATGTGCTAAAGCAAGTTTTCAGCCGGGAAAATTGGGGAGTACACATAATGTTATACTAGACGATGAGTCTGTAATTAAGGAACTAGATCAGGAAGAGACGTACAAGTATCTTGGTGTTAACGAAGGAGACGGTATACAGAATTCCAAAATGAAAGAGAAAATCAGAAAAGAATGCATTAGGAGGGTGAGATCGATTTTAAAGTTAGAACTTAATTCTTAAAACAAAATAACTGCAATTAACACTTTAGCTATACCAGTTGTAACTTATAGCTTTAACGTGATAAATTGTAATCTTTCTGAGTTGAGGAGGCTAGATACTGGACTTCGAAAACAATGGACGTGAAATAAAATTTACCATCCTAAATCTGATATAAAGCATTTGTACGTATGTATCTCATTCCTCAAAGCAAGTCGATCAACTGGTTCCATATGTGTCTCAGTTAACAAAGGAACAGAAAGAACATCTTGTAGATGGATTAACAATGGTAATTATTTCACGATTAAACTTACTAAAAATAAACAAGGGGGTTTTCTCGGCAGTCTTCTTGCTAGCATAGGTGTTCCTATGCTTGTGGAAGCTTGTGGTAGAGGACTCCACAATAGAAAACCAGAAACAAATGAGGTTAGTGTCATATACACACCATTTTTAGGTTATAGTGCGAAAAGAAAAAACAAAACAAAACAAAAACCCGCCACAAACTAAAAAAGGCCAGAGGTCTTCTACGCAAAAACTCACCTTTCAACAGTACCCCTACATTAGAAACAATATTTTAAACCACAATTTGTTAATACTACACTATTTAGATAAAGAATTTCAATGGAGTGTTTTGAATAAAGAAGATTATTAATCAAAGTGATCTCAGATATTACATTATTAATCTCGATTATCAAAAAGGATTCGGCGCAATGCATATTAAACCTTATATTATTCAATATGTTGAAAGTTTTGGGATGGTACTGTCTCAGGAAGTTGTTTGATAAAGTTGTCTGATAAAGTAGGATTGAATTGTATGAATAATAGTAGCAGGATACAGAATCCTACGTGTGTGTTACGTGGTTACCACTGTTTGTATTGGATCAATGAAATGTCGAAAGGAAAAATACAATCACAAAGTGTTGAAACCCTTTTTTTACACTAACACTATTTAAAACGAAAATTTAATAAAAAACTATTCTCAAAATTATATATAAACAACTATATAAACAACTGAATTTCTTGACGTCACCTTTGACTTGGAAACCGGGAAATACTACCCTTACCGAAAACCAAACAATTCAATTAAGTATATTAATGCTAAATCAAACCACCCCCCCAGCATCACCAATAAATTACCATCAATGATTAACAAACGCATATCTGACTTATCGTGTAACGAGGAAGAATTTAATAAAGTTAAAGATATCTACGAAAAGTCTCTGGTTGAAAGTGGTTTCCAGCATGACCTTACATTTAGCCGAGCTACTGATTATGTTAAAGCACGCAGGCAACGCTTGAGAAACGTAATATGGTTTAACCCACCCTTTAGCAGAAATGTGAAATCTAACATTGGTAAAACTTTCTTGAGTTTAATTAACAAACATTTCCAAAAAGATAACAAATTGCACAAGATATTTAATCGCAACACCCTTAAGTTAAGCTATTCTTGTACACCTAACATGTCACGCATAATTAAAAAGCATAACAACAAAATTATTAATAATGAGTTCAAAGAAGAAACAAGACCTTGCAACTGCAGGAATAAGGAGAACTGTCCTCTCAATGGTAGTTGTTTATCTACAAACATTGTGTACAAAGCTGAAGTAGTTACTCAAGATAATTTATTTACGT
>RDPX01000270.1:1097935-1130920 GCA_003991215.1 Morbakka virulenta
TTTTCTTCAATATCGAGGGAAAGTGACCGAGAAATTTGAACGCTCGTTGAAACGCATTGAGGCACCGTGCAAAATTGTCTCTACGATTAAGAAAATAAAAACAGTTCTACCATCATTAAAAGTACCCGTGGAAAAACCTATGCAAAGCGGTTTAGTATATAAAATTACGTGTTCGCGATGCCTATCGTGTTATGTGAGGCAAACTACCCGACATCTGCTAACCCGTGTAAAGGAGCATAAATATAAAGCCGTGGGACAGCATTTTAAAATGTGTAACGTGGAGCTATCAATCAATCATGCAGAAATAATAGCAAAGTCGACTAAGTCGGAATACAACTTAATGAAATTAGAGGCATTACTCATTCGAAAAATAAAACCAACATTGAATACAAAGGAGGAGTACAAAAGACGCGAATTAGTCATAAAAATTTAACTTGTCAACAAGGTCCCTCAAGGGAGGTTTCTCAATTATCATAGTTTATTCAAAAAGATTGAAGATTTGAATCCACTGTGTTAGATTTCGTTAGAGCTGTGTATACTGCAGAGAGATGTTGACATGAGATAGGAAATATTGTATTCAGCAGTTTGTATTTTTACCTTGTAGCCTGAAGATGAAGTGTTAACTTCGAAATATATTGCAAAATTAATGGAGTGACATTGTTGGCTTGATTATATATCAATCTTTCTGTAGCTCTTCTGTTCTGTTGGTAGTATGTTATTTGATTCTAAGTGGCTGTATTTTCCCCGCGCAATTATCCCAGTGAACTGCTTCACATAATCAGCAAACACGTTATTGACCTAAAATTTGACACCAAATTTCCATTTATGCTCATCTTTCAAGATTAAAGTCGTCCTCCTTTTCTCTATCCAGCTAGGAATTTCCCCTGATGGTACACTCTCCCCTCGTTGTTGCAAATGGCCTCGTGTAATACGGTGGCGTTTTTCAATCAATGTCCGTGAACACGATGTTCTTTGTAGCTATTTTACCAATTACTATGTTTACAATTTCAGTCTTTTCCCTACCTTTTTCCCGATCAAAATTCTTCAAATCTTTTTATGATTATCAATATTTTCTTCCTTAATTCAATGCCTCGAGATTGATCTTTCGTCTTGGAAATTTTATATGTGATCACGTACAGCAACAAATTGTATGGGCAATCAACCCTTCTTTCTCCTTTGGATTTAGCAGTCAAGTACAAGCCTGAATATCCGCGCTGTTCCTAATAAAGCTGTTTTCTGTGCGTATTCAACTTTCACATACATCCTTATATCTCTTACAAATTGTTCAAAGATTTTACTGACCGCACCCAACCCAACCTACTAAAATCAGAATCACATTCACTCGTTTCATCTCACATAATCTTGCTACTTCATCCTTCAACATTCCATACTTTTCGATCTTTTCTCTTTCTTTTTCATTTACTCTCACATTTCCTGGTATTGCTATATCAATTATTTCCATTTCCCCAAGTGATTTTATCTATCACTACAATATCAGGCCTTCTTGCTTCGACAGATCTGTCGCACTGGATGTTAAAATCCCACAAGATCTTGGACACTTCATTTTCAGTTGCACCCTCAGGCATATGTTCATACCATTTATCTTCTGTATCGAGGCCAAACTTTCTGCTTAGTCTCCAGTTGACATACCTTGCAACATTACCATGGCGATGCTTACATTCTCTTTAAGTCAGCATCTTACATTTGCTAACAATATGTGAAACAGTTTCACTTTTCTCGTTGCATAAATGGCACAAAGGAGATTCAGTGGTCCTATCTATATGGAAGTTAACACTGTTTGTTCCTGGCCTTGTTCCTGGGCACTGAAAATAAGAACCTCTGTACAGACTTTCAAGTCCCCATTTCTAAGCCAACTCCAGGTACATCTTTTCCTTCCATGTCTCTTAAATACTGCTCATGCATCATCTTCCCCTTCCATGAGTAAAACTGTGTTGTCAGCTACCGTCTTGTTATTGTCTGCTGGCTCAATGGATCCTTCAACATCCGTCACATTCTGATTTTGCACAGCAATAATCAGCAGTTCTATATGGTGTTTTATATACCACCAAAAGACATTTTCCTCAGTTTGACAACAATTTTACATCCTATCAGACCCCGTCCGCCTTTAGTTCGTGGAACATATAACCTGTCCACGTCACTTTTGGGGTGGAGATCTTTGTACATTGTCATTCTCTTTCTAGTTTTGCAGTCTATTTCATCCAACTCATTTATCTTCCAGTTCAATATCCCTGCACCGTATCTGAGGAGGGATACAGCCCATGTGTTGATCGCTTTCATCTTGTTTCTTCCATTCAATTTACTTTTCAATATCAATGCGACCCTTCTAAAGTATTCTTTCTGAAACATCTCAATCAATTCCTTCTGTTTCACTGAGTCACTTTCTAGTATTCCAAGGTATTTATACCCTCCTTCATCAATCTCTTTTATCGTTTCCCCCGATGGCAATACAATTCCATTTGTTCTATTGTTTTTTCCTCTTTTCAAGATCAAAATACCACATTTCTTAATTCTAAATTCCATTTTAATATTACGGGTAAATATCTCAACTGCAGATATTAACACATTCAATTCTTTCAAATCTTTTCATAAAGCTTCAAATCATGAATAACAAAAAAAATCCATTTTTCACCACTTTCGAGGCTGTATCCTTCCTTCACTTTGCTAAAAATATGGCTCAGAGGAAGCAAACAAATTACAACTAACAGTGGTCACAAACTGTCACCTTGGAAGATGCCTCTCTTGATTCTAACGTTTGCTAAAAGCCCTCCATTTGCAGATAAATTGAAATTCCATTTACTCATTGACGTTTCAATAAAACTAATTATATTCTCTGCTATATTTGCTAACTTAGGCTTTCTATAATTAATCAATGAATGTGGAATCATATCATAGGCTTTCCTGTAATCGATCCAACCCAAAGCCAAAGTAGTATGTCTTTGCTTACAATCTTTCATGACAGTCTCATCAATGATTAACTGGTCTTTTGTTTTCCTTCTTTTCTTGCAGCATCCCTTTTGTTCAGGCGGGAGTCCCCCTTCACGCTTAAGGAACCCATATATGTTTGATATTATACCTGTCATAAGTTTCCACATCAGTGGGAGATATAGGCCTGTAGTTATCTAAACAGTTCTTTCGGATCCTTTTGACACTGTACCGATTTTCCTGTCGTCATCCACTTTATGACCTCACCTCCGCCAACAATAAGGTCATTCATCTGAGTCGCCATTCCATAATGAAGCGTCTTCCACTGTTTCAGCCAATAGTCCTGCACTCCGTCAGGTTCTCAACCTTTCCATTTGGGATATTCTTTCTCTCCATTGTTATCATTTATACTGTTATTGTTAATGCATTCTGATTTTCATTCAGCTCTGCTTCATTCTCTAGTTTTTCTAACCATTCAGCATCTTCATTATGTCTGACATTCCTGTCCCATATGTCACTCCAAAATTGTTTACTTTCTTCTGCGTCAGGCTTTTCATTACTCCTGTTAACACCGTTCAGTTGTTGGTAAACTCTTTTTTGATCAGTCTGGAATGCTTTGTTTATCCTGAATTGCTCAATTCTTTGCTGGTAACGTTTAACTTTCTTACTCTTGGCTTGAAGCCGCTGTTTCAGTTCTTCTTTAACTATGTTCAATCCTTTTTTACGGGTAGAATATATTCTTTCCAAATTGTATCTTCTTATTCCAGCATTGCTCCTTCTTCCCTCCTTCAAGTATACTTATTTCTTTCCTGATCACTTTGATAGAATTATCTATTCGTCTCTTCCACCATGGTTCCTTCTGTTTTAGTTGGTAATATTCCTGTAGGGATTTCAGTCCAACCTTTTTACAAATATCAATTTAACATGTTTTTATAAGGTTGTTAGTTCCAGTTAAATTATCTGCCCTTATCTTATGAAGAACCACATTAACCTTTTCGACTTCATCTCTCAGCATTTTTCTATCAACCCGTTTAAACCCAGTCATTCTTTCTTCTAGATTTTTATCAATGACTTTATTAATTCCTTCACGTGACATCTACTCATCCTCGTTTAAATCATCTTCACCAGGCATTACGTCAATAAATTCTTTCCCTATTGGCTCTATATATTCAGCCATTACTTCTCCGTCGACATTCTTAACTACGCGATCGATATCATCATTTTGATGTTTCTAATTTTAGATCCGACAACCAATCATTCTTTAATATCATACGAGCCTGGTCACAAATTCTCTATTTCGTTATCTCAAGATTCTGTCTTTCTTTCCATATGGATGCATCCTTTTCCTACACCCTCTGGCTAGCTTTCCTTCCTCATCAATTGGTCTACTGAAAAAGTAACACTCCATCACAGCTATGTTTACTTCTTGATACCACCCCATTCTAGCAGCCGTAGGTTGACGACCGGGCCCTCATTACTCACCCAAGGGCCAAATGCCGTACGAGGCACCTTCACTTTTTTCAGTTCCGGCCCACTCACGTCGTTAATTTGCACATTGTATCTATCCATTTTACACTGAAAGAGGTTTGTTTGTTTAAGGTTTTCCAACTCCAGTATTTTTATCGAGAAACCATCTCCAGGAGTATTGCCAACCAAAAGCTAAAGATCTACTCCTGACCATACGACACAGCTACATCCCGCCAGATGTCAACAGTGAACCAACAACAGTATTGTCAAGTAGAGAACAGCTTGAAATTAAAGAGGGAATACGACTCCCAAGGTCAAGTGAACAATGGCATACTGCTAACAGCTATTTTCAATCTGTTTTTGTATCTGTTCAGTTGAAACCTTTGACGATTAATTCCCTAATCAGATTTATGAACAATTTGATTTATGAACACTTTAAAGATACATGCGGAACTACAAATAAGAACTTCGACAAAGGGTTCCAAAGGAAATATCAAGATCACAAAGTAAACACATTTAAAAAGGACTTAAAATCACTATAAAAATACAAGGCCCCATTCATGGAAATCAAATATGTTTCCCATTTGCTTCCCGAAAAAATGACTTCTTCGCATAAGCATCATACTGTATCTAACCACGATAACCTCATTTTTTCAAAATCTTCTGAGGTTTACGTAAAGCGTGTGCTACAAAAGAGCTCTACAACACTTCCAACCTTCTCTGAAACCTGTTGTGCCCAATGATTTTCAAAAATACTTACATCGACAATTCCTAAGAAACACCTTACAATTCCGTCATGGATTCGGTCTTTTAACGAAAATGCGCACCCTTTCAACACTGATCCTTCATCATATAAAAAAATCACATCAGTTATTCGTCGTATGAAGTCATCTGCCTTATCCATGCCCACTAGGTAAAATATCCATAATTTGCTTTAAACGATGTCCCTATCTACAGGTCTTTCCTCACAGAAATAATTAACATCATATGGATTTCTGGCGAAGTTTCTTCTGAATGGAAAAAGGCCTGTACGATTTCAATATATGGGGGGTGGGGGGAGGTAAAATCGAGGGTCCTTCTACCTTTTGGCCAATTACTCTTGAAACAATTCCATTAAAAGTTTTTACATCCTGTTTGCGTGACTCTGGATTTGAATACATGAAGGATAATAACTTCGTTGAACATCAGATTCAAAAAGGCTTCACTTTTAAGTTCTCGGGTACTTTAGAACACACTGAAATGATGGCACAGATGATAAACAAGGTTCGCACTAATTAATGCTCCCCAGCCAATACTCTTTTAGACCTAAAAATGCTTTTGGTGAAGTTCACCATGACTTAATTACATCTGATCTAAATCACCATCACCAGTCTTCATACTGAATTTACAACAACATTTATCACTGATCATTTTAAGTATCTTGGACGTTACTATGAATTTGAAATGACCAATCAATTTCACAAATCCCAGCTTCTGTCAATTTTACTAGATCTTTTTAAAAAAATTGATTCTTTACCTTTCCATCCAAAACACAAACTGCGTCTCTATAGTGAATTTGCCCTCTCAAAGATTTCCTGGCACCTTACTGTTTCAAATGTTTCTATCATTTGGGCGCCAGAAAATCTCGACAGCCTGGTCTCTGAATACATACGCCGGTGGCTTGACCTACCTAAAGTGCCACTCTTAGCTCCATTATTCTTTCAAAAAATCAATTTGGACTTAACTTGCAGCTACCAACTACAAGACTTCAACAGTGCCACCCGTAAAGCTTTGAACTTGTCACTAAATGACAATATCCCATTATGGAAAAACACATGGAAAAACAATAATAAAAATATACAGCACGATATTAATAAAAATACAAAAGAAATTTTGAAAGCTATGCAGACAGAACACAAGGAGCGTTTACAAAGCCATATTACTACTTAAGGTACCATTCTTACATTTCTGTTTGACAATGCAACTTCAAAAAACAACAAGTTTTGGTCTGAAGTTCAAAGTAAGCTGCCCCAAAATATCTTCAACTTTACCATTCGTTATTTGAATAGCACCCTTGTAAAAATCTATCCAAATGGAAACTCAGTCTATCTTCTTGCTCTTCCTGCTTTCAACCAGAAACCCATCTTCATGTTGTTGCCGGCTGCAAAACGTACGTTCAGGAAGGTCGATATACTTGGAGACACAACTCAGCATTACAGTTTTTAGCAGGTTCTCTCAAATCTCTTGAAGGCTGTACAATATATGCTGATATCTGTGGATTCTTATCGCCATGTATTATAACTGGAGATGCCTTGAGGCCTGATTTGCTCTTAGTTACTCCACAACAACAGCTATACATTCTTGAATTGACCGTGGGCTATGAAACAAACCTGGATAAAAATTCTTCTCGCAAATACGAAAAATATCGTTCTTTAATTCGTGATTTACAATCCAGCTTTTCGAAAGTTAGTTTCGTAAATCTCTCNGAATAACACCCTTCCAATTTGTAAAAATCTATCTAAATGGAAACTTAGTCTATCGTACTCTTGATCTTCCTGCTTTGAACCAGAAACCCTTCTTCATGTTGTCGCCGGCTGCAAAACGTACCTACAGGAAGGTCGATATACTTGGAGACACAACTCAGCATTACAGTTTTTAGCAGATTCTCTAAAATCTCTTGAAGGCTGTACAATATATGCTGATATCTGTGGATTCTTATCGCCATGCATTATAACTGGAGATGCCTTGAGGCCTGATTTGCTCTTAGTTACTCCACAACAACAGCTATACATACTTGAATTGACGGTGTAGTATTAAAGAAACCTGGATAAAAATGCTTCTAGCAAATATGAAAAATATTGTTCTTTGATTCGTGATTTACATTCCAGCTTTTCGAAAGTTAGTTTCGTAAATCTTTCCATGAGCTCTTTAGGTATATTCGGTAAATCTTGTATTACTTTCAGTGAAAAGTGCAATGCTTTAAACATCAACAACAAACACGAGCGCTTTCTTTTAACCAAACTTTCCAATAAAATCATTCGCACTACATACTACATATTCTGTTGTAGAAACCAACCAAGGGCAAACTCTGAACAATCGTCGTTTTAATATTTTGTTAGTAAGACATATAATTTTGTTAAATAGGCAAGCCAATGCAAACTACCTTGATTAGTAAGGAATGTGATTTTATGTTTGGATGAAAAAAAAAGTTTCCACTCTCTCTCTGTTACACACTTATTTCAAATGATGTTGTTAATTTTTTTAAATTGATCAGTTGGTTCGTGTTCTTGCGTCTAACAACAAGTTTCCTCAAATCTCAAGCACTCGTTGGAGGATTCTGGCAGAGTGTAGTAACATAGTCTTTTCTAATTATACAATTCTGGTAGCTATCCCAATCTTCTTCAGTCTTTTTGTCAATGCTTTTGGTGTTGTTCCTAGCGCTTCGATTATAACTCGGGAATATTTTCAATTTTTTGTTCCACAGTTTTTTCAGTTCCCTTGTTAAGTCTTGGTATTTCGATATTTTTCTCGTTCTTTTTCATCAATCCTGGTATCGTATGGAACAGCAAAGTCTATAATCTGGCATTTGTTGGGTTTTTTTGTCCATTATAATCATATTAGGTCTTCTTGCTTCAACAAAGTCTGTTTCTATCGAAAAGTCGCAAAATTTCTTATACCCTTCGTTTTTGCATACAGCTTGCAGTTCATGTTCATACTATTTTTCTTTTGCTTCAAGACCGTATTTCCTGCATACCTCCCAATCTATCTTTCCCCCTACCATATCGTGCCTGCGTTTACACTGCTTTTTCATATGCTTTATCACATATCCCAAATTTACTATATTGTTGAGTCATCAATTTTTGCGTTCACTCAATTTGTTCTCACTGCCTGTTCCTGTACTGCCATAATGAGGTCTCGGTTTCTCTCTTCAGGTCTCCTTCTTTTAGCCACGTCTTCAGTTTCTCTGACAAATTGGCCGAGCAACACTTTTCTTTTCCAGTTGATTTTCCTTTCTCTGTCTGTTTCTTGTCTTACACTTTTTTCCTCTTTCAGCATCTTTATTCTCAGAATCAGTTCTAGCTGTAACAAACAGTTTCTCCTTTCCGTCTTCGTCATATCATTTTAGGCCAATTGTAGAGAGATAAACAGTATCATTTTACCCAAGTGATAAATATACCTAATTCATTTCTACTTTACAGCAGATATCGTTTTACCGCTACGAAATTCTTCGTTGGATAACCCACAGCTGTACTTTTTTAGTTTTCATACTAAAACCAACCTAAATATATATACACAAATATCTATAGCTGATGAGATAAATGTGCACTTTTCGTTTCCTTCTTTATTTCTTAACTAATAACATCTGTTGAATTACTTTTTTTGTTCAATATAGGCAATAAGATGGTTAATTCGTTCAGCCTACAAGAATCGAAACTACCAGCTTTTTGAGTGTATAGAATAGTTTAAACGCAAAATCAAATGGTAAAAACAAAAAATTTAATTCACTGCTTCCTGTAATTAACAGGTATGCATCAGTTTCAGAACTTCATGCTCAGTAATACCAATATGGCGTTTGTGGAAAGTTAGGTTTATAAAGTGTTATATTATCCCATGTCGTGTACAGTCTAGAAAAATTATACACTTTGTTCCTGAAAGAAATCTATAGTTAATGAGGTAAAATATGTTTAGATCATTTGATCAATATTCTGAACAAGTAGTAAACACAAATTACTCATTTATCTAACTGTGCATACGGCTGGTCTAACGGATTTATTTCTTTATCTTGCATATAAATCATTTCAGTCAGTAATAAAACAGAAAACTAGCACATAATTCTATCTGTAAATTAAAAATCCCATCTTAATCACTCACCAGGGGATAATGATCACATGGTACGCGACGAAAAGAAAAAACTGGTTAAACTGTTAGATTCCCAGTCTTTATTTCCATTGCCAAGCAACACAACTAATATGCTTCGCAACAAACGCGATCAAGATAAGTCTGTTCCAGCTCTCTATCACATCAAAATCATTTAATCCTCAAATCTTGTTGTTCAGCTTCCATTGTGGACTATGATAATATTTTGTGTGAATTCTGACAGTAGGTGTTATGGATTGCTACTACAGCAAAACAGTACACCGACATTAATAGTGAAAGTAGGCATGAATACGTAACCACAACAAAAACACATAAACAGCTCTTGGTTTCTACATGAGATGCTCTGTATAAATCACAACAACCAAAACACCAAGTGTTATTACTACTATAACTTCTCTGTAACGTACTTTTGCTCACTCGAAAGCCAATCAAACATTTTCTCCCGTTTAAAGAGCATTTTTATCCGATGGGTATTGAAAACTATTAATGACGGCAAATTATGACGTAGCAAAACGTTGATATTGCAGATAGTTGGGGATAGCTTGCACAATTCACTGTTTGGAGGTTAGAAGTCAAAAGAAACTAACCTTTTCCCCACGAAACCTTTTCCCCATGTGTGTGTGTGTGTGTGTGTGTGTGTGTGTGATTTTGTGTATGCGTATCAAAAAGTGCTCAATACATATAGCAGAGTAATATACATGAGGTAAAACACGAAAAATAAGAACTGTGATTGGAGCCAATAGTTTCACGATATTTCGATCATCAGGCAATAATGCTACAAATATTGTACAAGGTTTTATAAACAAATAAAGTAGGCGGCTCANTGGGGATAGCTTGCACAATTCACTGTTTGGAGGTTAGAAGTCAAAAGAAACTAACCTTTTCCCCACGAAACCTTTTCCCCATGTGTGTGTGTGTGTGTGTGTGTGTGTGTGTGATTTTGTGTATGCGTATCAAAAAGTGCTCAATACATATAGCAGAGTAATATACATGAGGTAAAACACGAAAAATAAGAACTGTGATTGGAGCCAATAGTTTCACGATATTTCGATCATCAGGCAATAATGCTACAAATATTGTACAAGGTTTTATAAACAAATAAAGTAGGCGGCTCATCAAAAATAAAAAGTACAGGTGGTAACGCATTGTAATACGTTACCACCTGTAATTTTAATGCAAAAGTTGGGCAGGACAGAGTAGATAAGATAGTCGGATCGTTTGGAACTGGGGAATCAACAACAGAGGGGAAAGACTGGTAGAATGGTGTAAAGAACACAACCTAGTAGTGGTGAATACGTAGTTTAAAAACCACCCATGTAGACGTTGGGCATAGAAGATCCCAGGTAAAAGAGTCAGAAATCAAATCGATTTCATTCTCATGCATCAAAGATTCCGCAACGCTATAACATCATGTAATTCTGTGGCAGGCGTAGACTGCGGGCGTGACCACATACTTGTCATTGAAGAAATGACATTGATATTAAGGAGCTGAAGAAAAATACAAAAGCATCAAAGCATCAGGTAAATTTGGGAAGTATGCAGTACATGTGGAAAACAAGTTCACAGAACACGAAGATATCACAGATGCTGAAAACGTATGGGGAAAAAATAAAGGAAGCTATCCATGAAGCAACTGCGGAACATATTCCAAGAAACAAAAGGGTCCTCTAATCCTAGAAGCAAAAGTGAAGCAAGCAATGAAAAAGATAAAACATGATAAGGCCTCCGGTCCTAAAGATATATCTATTGAAATGTTAACAGCCTTAGAAAATTTGGAATAAAAACAATCACCAGATTGTTAAACAATATCTATAATACTGGAAAACTTCCAGTTGACTTGAAAAAGTCTATATTCATACCAATACCGATGAAGGCAGGCACCACCGAATCTGAACAACATAGAACCATAAGTTTAATGAGTCATCTCACTAAAGTTCTTCTGCGTATATTAATGAAGAAAATGAGAAAAAAGCTCCATCCAGAAATTTGACACACTCAGTTGGGGTTTTTGTTAGATCAAGGTACACGAAATCCAATTTTCGCACTCAGAATGCTTATGGAAAGATCAGTAGAAGTACAAAAGATTCTTTATCTGTGTTTTGTTGATTACTCAAAAGCCTTTGACATCTCAACATCGATGGCAAATGGCATATGAGAATTGTAATAAATCTTTAATCGGAACAAATTGCAGCATTGCGTACCGATCAGGAACTCAGCCCTTACAAACCAATCTACCGAGGTGTAATGATATCTAAAGTGAGATAATACTGCGTAACATTAGCAAAATGGATGGTATCAAAGTTGGGGACGAAAACCAAAAAGACCTTCGATACGCTGACGACATTGCACTGATTGCCGACTCCGAAGAAAAACGTCAAAAAAGTTTGGATGAAGTGGTGGAAAAAAGCAGACAGAAAGGCATAGAACTAAACACTAAAAAAACAGAATGTATGGTTATATCAAAACGGGCGACAGTACCTGTTTGTACGATCGAGTGTTCAGGTGAAAAAATACAATTGGTGAACAGTTTTCGACATTTGGAAGCACTATAACATCAGATGCAAAATGTTTGTCCGAAATAAAAAGCAGAATTTCAATGTAAAAAAACCCCACATTCAACAACTTAAGAACAATCTTTACCAACAAGAACATCAGAAATGATACGAAGATCAGAGTACTGAAGACATATGTATGGTCTGTACTAATGTATGGATGCGAATGCTGGACTCTTAGCAAGGATGCGGAAAGAAGACTAGAGGCGGTTGAAATGTGGTACCTAGGAAGGATGCTAAAGATATCATGGGTGAAGAATAAATCAAACAAGGAGGTGACGGAAACAGTAAATGACAGAAGAACGCTCATAAAAACAATCCGTATGGGACAGCTTTAATTTTTGGGACACCTATATAGGAAAGACAAACTTGAAAAGAAGATGCTATGTGGCAAGAGAGAAGGGAAGAAAAGCAGGGGCAGACGGAGAATAACATTCATGAACAGTCTTAATCAATGGACAACGCAAAACACATTAACAAACGCCGACCTGATAAGGAAGACGGAAAACAGGGTGATTTGGCGCGCCAACTCACTTCTTACCTGACCACGTTCATTTGCGTCTGCTCCATACCGTAATAATTCCCTTACAACTTCACTATGACCTTTGTAGGATGCCCAGACCAATGGCGTCCAGCCTCCCTGAAAAAGAGAAAAATATATCGAAAAACAATCTTATAAGAGAAAGACTACACAACAACTGAATGCCAATATTGCCAGGGCTACCCATGGGGCCATGTATAATCCAAAAACGGCCAACAGAGAAAACTAAAGTTAAAGTTTTTGATGAAGCCCTCAACTATAATAGATATTTTTGATGATTTAAAAAGGTACCAACAATTACAAATTAGGAAACAAAAGCTATTCTAGAAAAGTTTATTTATTGTTTATTTTCTTTTCAACCCGCAATTCTAGTCTGATGGTCAAAGTTGAGTAGGCGTACTTCAAAAAAGTAGATATGCCTAGTGTCTCTAATAACTTCTACTCATAAATCAACTTCATTTTCACGTTAACTCATTCGACCATTCCAATATTCCAGCACTGCATCTCAAAACACTTATTGCCCATGTATTAACAGCCTGAATGATATTGCCTCCACACAACGTCAACTTACCAACTAGCTTCACTTTTCTAACATAATCCACCCTGACTTTGTCCTTCATCCCGCAATTCATAACGCCTGAACCTTCCAACACACCCAAGTACTTGTAGCCCGATTCTTCCACTTCTCTCATGATTTCCCCATGTGGCAGCACAATACTATCAGATCGCACTTTCCTCCCATTCTTCATTACTAGTATTGCACACTTATCTGTGCCAAATTCCTTACAAATATCCTCAGAGTAATGTCTTACTAGATCTACCAGTGCCTTCATTTCCTTCTCGTTGTTCCCAAATGTCTTCAAGTCATCCATTAACAGAAGGTGATTGAGGAGCTTTCCATCAGCCCCAAAAGCATAATCTTTTCTCTCCCTATTCAAAAGAATGCTCAAAGGCATTATCACCGTGCCGAATAGAAGTGGGGATAGCGAATCACCTTGAAATATACCACGCCTAATGTTAACCTCCTCAAGAACCTCACTGTTTGCTGTCAACACTGTTTCCCATTGAGACATAGTGTTCACAAGGAGTCCAGCAAGAACACTAGGAGTCCAGCAACGTTACTAGCCGCCTTAAGAAAACCCAGTATTTCCTGGATCCATGAGTGAGGGACCAGGTTGTAGGCTTTCTTGTAATCAATCCATGCCACGCTCAAATGTCGCTTCTTTCTCTTTGCTTCTTGCAATATGGCTTCATCAATCATAAGTTGATTCTTAGTACTTCTAGATTTACGTCTGCATCCCTTCTCTCCATCAGCCAGAACACCATTGCCAAGAAGATGATCATAGACCTTGTCTGCAAATATCCTAGTCAACAACTTCCACATAAGTGGCAGACATGCTGTAGTTCCTGGCAACTGTTTTCTTCGCAATCTCCTTCTGTATCAACGTTGTTCTTCCTTTCACCAGTCATCCTGGAATATCTTGAGAATCAATAACCATTTGCAGAGCATAAGCCAAAAAGGATGCAGACACTAGAACTGTTTGAACCAGAAGCTCCTTACTCCATCTGGACCAGGGGCCTTCCAGTTCGCCATCTTCCGAATGCCAGCTTTGACATCACCATGCGTGATCTCAACATTGTCCATTTGCTGTATCTCTGAAAACCTTTCCCTAACGTCTCCCAATCAGCTAGCCTTTTCATTATGCTTTTTTTCGACAGACCAAATAGTTCCCCAGTACTCCCTAGCCTCGTCTGCATTTGGGGTATTATCTCTCATCACTTCTGCACTACCATTCAACCCTTTATACAGCTGAGACTGGTTATTCCAGAACAGATTGTTCTGCCGAAAACCAACCCCCTTACCAACAAAATTCTTTGTCTTCACACCTCCAGCCCTCACCTTCTCCTTTAAGATTGCTAGTACCACCATTGTTTCTCTTTCACTCAACGCATATCTTCTTTCCAACTGATCCATATATTTCTGCTTCAACTCTGCTCCCTTCCTTCTCTCCTCAATTCTGCTAATAAGTTTCCTCCAACGTAGTATTCTTTCCTCAAGGCATCTCAGCCAATATGATCTGCTGTCCTTTGTCTGTCGCTTTCACTCCCGCACAAGATTAAGACGGTCTGCAACAACATACGATATTGCATACAGAGGTCTATTAAGTTCTGAAACAGACATTCTCTCTCCTACGATGTTATGGATTACGCCTTGAACTATCTTCACCTCCCCTTTCACCTTTCGCCTATCAATACTTTTCATGCTCAAAAGATAGCCAGTATCACCTCCAAGAAATATCTCTCTTAATTTCTGGAGAACATCATTCTCAACCTCTGTCAATGCTTCACCTCACCACTTCTCCATACAATTTCTCTCTCTCTAAATTCACACCAGTCTCAGGATCAGTCTCAAAGTCTTCAAAACTTTCACTATCACTTTCACTAAAAATAGCATCCCATTCCTCCTCCCTCTGTCGAATTACATCAGCATTCACATTTTCTGCTTCGATGTCTCTTACGGTACTTTCATCAGAACTGTTTTCATCAGAACATTCATTTTCCCTATTCATTTCTTACCTAACCATTTATGTGATATGACTATTACTGTCAGCAAGTCATTATTCTCAATTTGTTTCAACTGGGACAATAAACTTGCTGGATTTCTATCACTACCTCCTCTGGTTTTCCACTCCTCAACTACTTTCCGGATATATCCACCAGAATTCGTACCTCCACTTCTTACAAAGCATTCCCACAGAACTTTTCTCTCCCTGTCCGTCCACAGTGCCTTAAAATTTCCTGTTCCAACTCCTTTCCTCTTCTTCCAACCCTTCTTACCTCTCCCACCACTCCCACCACCAATCACCCCATACATTCGAGCAGTCGCATGATGACGACCAGGCCCACCCTACTGAACTGTGGGGCACCTACCGGACGAGGGACTTCACAAGATGTTCCAGTCCCATTCACGTCGTTATCCTCTATACTCTGATTAGACATTCTTCCATAATTGAGGTTAGTGAATTTAAGGTTACAACACCACCAGAAAACAACAAGCGTTGAGTTAATCCAAATATCAATTCTACTAGACACGGCGAGAATCATCCCACAGTTCCTTGACATCTAAGGACACTAGATGTGACCCGATATCTTGGACGTTAATTCCAAATGTTAATTCATTCTTGTATAACATTTACCATTACAATATAATAATAACGGTGATGATGACAACGGTGGTGGTTGTGGTAAGTGTGGTGATGAGTGTGGTAGTAGTGGCAATTGTGGTGATGAGTGTGGTGGTAGTGGTAAGTGTGGTGATGAGTGTGGTGGTAGTGGTAATTGTGGTGATGAGTGTGGTGGTAGTGGTAATTGTGGTGATGAGTGTGGTGGTAGTGGTAATTGTGGTGATGAGTGTGGTGGTAGTGGTAATTGTGGTGATGAGTGTGGTGGTAGTGGTCTAATGCTGGTAAAGGACATAAATATGAATGTGAAGGATATAAATATGAACTAAATATGATAATAAATATTATATATTCGTTTCGAATGAACTTACCATATCAGAAATATTTGGCTTAGCTCCATTTTCAAGCAGTGCAGCTGCAATATCAGCAAAACCTTCTTTACAAGCAGCAATTAGAGCAGTCCAACCATCCTTTAAAAACACGAAACAGCTATTAGAAAAACAGTCAATAAGTTGGCGATAAAGACACCCACTGTTTCTCTTTCATTTTATCTATTATTTCTAGCTAACCCAAGAACCCCTGTCATTTTCCCGGCCACCTATCTGTGTTACTAATACTTAAAACCCTCTAGTAGCCCAGTGGTTTATTCATTGCTGGTCAATTTAACTTAGGCATAGTTAGACACTGCCGTAGAAACGTATACAATTGACGAATTGATTGCTTCATAGGTGTTCTCTTCAAACATTCCAGCTCTCGACTGCTGTTGTCCAACGTTTCGAAGTTTCCTGAGTAAAAAGGACTTCATCAGGGACTATGTTTTGTTTAAGAGTAACAAAAGACTACAAAAACAGTATTGTCCATTTTCTAAGGTCCATTTTCTTAGTCAAATCTCACCTTCATCGAACACGACATTTCTAAAAATCGTATGAACTTTCTTTGTAAGGCATGATATGTCTATACACATTAATAGCATTTTATTACTATTTTTTAGGAAGATGTTAAATTTTTATACACATTGATGACACTTTTATAAGACCTATGATACTTCAAATAAGCAAGATACATACAATAGATGAAATGTCTATATATTGCTAATTATTTCTATTTCGTCTATGATATTTATTTGTATTGTAAGGTAAACTATCTTTGTAAGCTATGATATTTCCATGAGATTTCTCGACCTTTCCACAAAAAATTTACATTCATAAAATGTAAAATATTTATGTCGAGTATAGGAAAGAATACGACAGTATAAAAACAGAATTAAACACAGGATTGTCTTCAATACATGTTTCAAATAAGAAATTATCATCTTCAAATGAAAACAATTAATAAAACAAAGATAAATGCTTTGCCCATCACGATATGCAGGAATACAAAACATAATATAACAGATGGTGGCAAAAAATGTGTTGCGGTTGCCAAAGAACAGATAAAAGAGAAAAACAACCATTCCTGAAAATAACAAAAAAGTGTCAAGGTGACAAAAAAGACGTTCATTGATTGCAGCTAGAGATTACTAACGGTTATTGGAAATATATATAACGTATTAACGTATTAAATATATATAACGTAAATTCTATTTTATTAATTCATATCTAGCTCTAGATTCAACTTCAATCAGCCCTTTTTATGGTAATACATAAAATCAGTAACTTTATATCTATCTATATATATACTATATATATATACTAGATATATATAAAGAAAAATTAATTATGGAGAAAAAAGGGATCTTAACCAAGTACCAAATAAAAAAGGGAAGATACGCCTCATCAATGCAGATTGCATGGAATGCAAATATTCAGAAACTGAAAATTTTCATTGCACACAAAGATCCGCATGAATTGCCATGAAGACAATAATGTGCGACGTTACTCGGCATGCGCAGATAAAAACCGAGTGTATTAAGTACAGGTCAATGAGGAGAAAGAGAATCATTATTATTTCAAATGTTTCAATTGAATCTGAACTGAGGGATAAATATGACATTATACCATACATACATAATAATCCCAGAACCAATAGAACTTTAGTACGTAACGCAAAAATCAATTCTAATTTCGTTTAAGATTCCTTATATTTCTGTTTGTTGAGTTAAATGACTGATCAGGAGACAGCAATTTCATTTTATTCTTATAATGTTCTCTTAAAATATAGAAGACCTGCCACCTGCCATTTGAAAAAAATGAAGATACACTTCAGCAAAAACACATTTCGTTGCAATAAACACTGTTAAGAACATTTTCGTTGGCAATCGTCAAGTCTCCTAACTACAACAATGAACTAAAATTGCAATTAAAATTATAGATCTATAGTGAAACAAAAGAGAGCTTGAATACAACTATCCACCTATTATGACACCTATTATGATGAAACTATTGCAAACCACATCCTGAACATTTGACCCATATCTAAAAAATAAAGTATTACGGGGGTAACCCCGTGTAAATTACTCTTAGTGGTAGTGGTATGCCAAAGTGACGTAGCATGTATCATCCCATATTCAAGAAACATCTTTAGAAATGAACTGTGTCATTCGAATACAGTTAGAAAGGTGCTCTTAAAAATAACAATCTAGCGATGTATACTCACACCCATCTCTCCAAACGCAAAACACACTAAACATAAAATATAAAATTGTATATTTTCAGCATTTTAGTGGCTTCATGTCATCAAAAAGACTGCCCTTTTCAACAGCAAAAGAAATTGGAAAACAAAAACTGCCTCAAGATAAAAAATCTTAGCCATTAAATAAACATGAACAAAACCCCTAGACATAACCAAACAGAGAAAAAGTTATTCACCAGCAGTGTTAGTAGTAAATGTTTTTCAACCAGCTGGAATGAAATCTAGCAACATTGGTTTAGTCCTATTACTATCTTATATTCAAGACATTATTTTCACACAGATTCTCTACAGTTAAAAATTACAACACATTTACTGTATAATACATACCAAGGTTGGTGTCGGTGACATAATTTACTTCAATTACAAAGTAGACTATTTTTTTTTCAGCAGCTGAATTTGAGAAATAAACCAGCCACAGTTGCTTTTTAAAACACATGTATCAACCTCGATAATCCACTTGCTAAAACTAATTACTTCGTTTTCACCGCCTAGATCCCATATTGATTTCACTTTCAGCTTTAAACCGATTTTTCAAGTGTCTACTTTTCCCTCCTGGGTATTCAAAAACTGTCAACATGTAAGTTACAAAACGTGTCCTCTAATAATATTATCGAAGAAAAAGTATCTTCCTCTTCATTGTAAATCCACTTTAACTAGTATACCCCCATGTTCAACACTTGTGTCTTGGACAAATGGCATGGCGTGACCAACACATGATCTATCTGATAATGCTACTCGAACTGAATAGGGATCGGGATTTTCAAGATAAACCTAGTCTGACTCATGGGTCCCTATGTCGTCTCTGATTAGGGCTTGATGTTCAAAACAAAGAAACAACTTCCTATCAGCTGCTCCTTTTTGGGTCAATAATTAATTTGGATATTTGAAAGTCAACCTGTACTGAATAACTGATTACTCTAAGACGACCACTGATCTTAACACCAAGCTTTTCTTTCTAATAAAAAACAATAGCAAAATTAAAGCCACAGCATTCAGGTTAATTGTTAAGTCGGGTTTTTATTGTGAAGCCTGAATTGGGGTTTTTTTTTAGACAACAGAAAAAATCTCTTACAAAATGGTATTAACTACATTTAATTAACAGCTATTTGTCATCGATGGGTTTAGTCTTTTCATGTAAAGAATAAGAAGAATTGATACTTTGGTGGACTCAACAGAAAAACACGAATCGTTGCTTTTTATGTACAACTGTGCGAAATGAAGTGATGATGTCATTCTGGCAAAATCAATGAAGATCCAGCACAGTCTAGTACAAAAACAAGTTGCAGCTACGTAGTCATGAAGCAGGTGAGGTCGACAAGTTATTATGATTATGCATACCCAGAGAATGTACCTAGTGTCAATGGTGGACGGTAATTAATTGGCTCTTTACGAGGAAAAACATATCTTAGCATTGTGTATTAAAAGAAGCGAAGAACGATTTACTGTTGGCGTGAATTGTTACCAAATGGAAATAGTGTAAGCAACTAGGCAAAAGAAACAAAAGACGGAGGCAAAAATAGTATTCTGACAAACAAAATCAATGCCTTTCCATGGGTAATTTGGCACGCGAGGGTGAAACAATGATAGAGAGAAAATGGAAACGATGGAACGATTATATTGCAAGAGGGTTACACTGGCACTTTTAGAGTAGGTTTAAGCTTGAACAAGTTGCCAAATGGAATAAACACCTGCCATCTCATGCTTTAGGAACTATACGACAGTGAAAATTGTATGAAATGGGTGCGTCCACTGTTGTCAGTTAACAAATGCAAGTCAGATCTGATTATAGTGCACAAGAACAGTAAAAGGCATTTCAGAGAAAGGTGAAGAAAAGTGTTAAGCACATTGTGCTGGCAATGAGGAAAGAATGGCGAGGAAATGAGAGGTTAAGTGGACTTTTTAAACTTGTTTTCATAAATACGTACGGTTAATGATATGCTTACCAAGCACATCAGCCCCTTCAAACCAGTTTTTATCTTTTATTATATTCAACAATGCTTTTTTCGTTTGTCCTAAGTATTGCCTTTCACACCTCGTAAGTAGAAGATTCAATGAATATTTGACCATAGAAAAGAGGATACCGTGAGCGTATAGCGAGATAATGCGAGAGTAATGCGGTGTGGGTAAGCTCTTGCAGCTATCTTTCCAAGGCAGGATTAAAGCTAACTTTGAAAAGAACGGCTTTTTAAAGGGTGAAATCCAAGCAGATAATTCAGACATTCCTTTGTTAACCGTTGTGTTAATCTTCTAAATGAAATGAATGCTTGGTCTTACTTCATCTCTGGCATTTACATTGGCGTTTCTCCGAAGTAGCTCCCAACATATGTCAAGGCATCCTTTTTCTGCAGCAAGAAGAAGTGCAGTCTGGCCATTCTAAAAAACCAAAGAAAAAACAAATCAGATAGGGGATTAAAAATATGGTTACCCTTTCTTATTGCTTTGCCCACTCATTTATCTTACTACGTGTCTCTCCGTTCCCTTTCTGTTAGCTATTTTGCTGGTCTACCTTTCAAGAAACCTTTACCTAATTACGCCCAGACTATCTAAATAATCTAACCCCATACTTGAGATTTTTTATAGTTTGCAATGAAAAACTATAAAACATCTTACATCGGGGTGGGGCGGGGGTAGGTTGCATAGGTGACTTTTTTGGATAAGTCAATGTAAATTTTAATTTTCTTATTCCTTAATTCTTTAGTAAGTTTTTCTTTAGGTAAGCCGTAATTAAACTATTTCTATTGAAACTATCGGATTTTCTGTATAAATTCTCAAGGATATTTATGACTAACTTGTCAGTTCTATATCAACTCTTCAGAGGTCCTTTCATAAAAATGTAGAGTACCTGAGACTTGTTGCAAAATAATGCACAAGAATCCTAACCCTCGCGAAAGTTTTCGGCATTGTCGCTACTTGCTATTGTTCTGTGTTTTACATAGGATGTTCTCACATCTTTCTAGTTTTCGTTATTCTTAAGTTCCTTCTGTTTATCCCTTGACTGCTTGACTGCTATTTTTGACAAAGTAAGACATAAACTATAAAAAGCCCAATGATTTGCATGCTCTAGCCATATGTTCTCTTGTTCATAACCTTACAAATGAAACTTGCTTTAGATATTTTTAAGAAATGTTAACTATACTTTGCACCAGCAAATTATCCTGATTGCATTGATCTGTTACCTTTGATCGTACTTTGCTATTGTCCTGACTATAGATTTTCTCACTTATTCAGGTGTG
The DNA here is from genome assembly GCA_003991215.1 of Morbakka virulenta. Lineage (NCBI taxonomy): Eukaryota > Metazoa > Cnidaria > Cubozoa > Carybdeida > Carukiidae > Morbakka > Morbakka virulenta. The sequence goes on from RDPX01000270.1 coordinate 1,119,342, forward strand.
CACATGCTACCAACCCATTCATTTCATTGTTGTTAAAATTAATTTAACTGAATTGTTCATTTCCTGTTGAGCTGTTGCTTTACGCTAAGTACGTGATCTTGGTTTCACGGTATTTTTGAATGGACTTCACGGCATCAACCACTAGAATTTTAGTAAATAATTCCAATGTAAAAGTGACCTTTTATCTTACAAGTGCAAGCATTACTGTCTCTATCATGTTCTGCAGCTGGGAAGAGCCGGGTATGTAGGCATACGATGTGTAAACTGTAACACCTTCAAAGGTATTGCACTAAACGCCACTGAATTAGACATTTTAAGACAGGCATTCGGTGCAAGTACTTCTCTTGGCGCCGTGCATTTACCCACCTTTTATCTGCCCTCTCCAGTGGTAAAAATGTGTCCAACAAAAGTTGGATTAGCAGGGTAAAGGAGTCCAATAAAATGTAAGGAGCAGAATAAATGCAATGGACGGTAAAGAAGGAAATACTCAAAAAGCACGTAATCATGATAATTGTGAATGAGAGCATTGATCAGATAGTCAGCCTCACTCCCTAGTAGCTTTAAATAGGATGAAGAACGGGGAAGCAGTCCGCCCAAATGATATCCCAGCGGAGGTATCGAAATACCTAGGAAATAATAACCTTGCGTTCTTGACGTCTATATTCAACAGCATCTTGGTAACCAAGCACATCCCAGAAGCCTGGTAAAAGAGCACCCTAACACCCATTTTCAAGAACAAGGGAGATGTGTAGAACTATTCCAACTACAGGGGAATCAAACTCATGAGTCACTCAATAAAGCTAATGGAGAGAGTGATCGATAGCAGGATCAAAAAGGAGGCAGAAATCAATGAGGAGCAGCTCACTTTAATGCCGAATAACAGTACGACAAATGCCATCTTCGCTTTTCGTATGACAGCAGAAAAGCGTAGAGTAGAGCAGAAGGAGCTTCATTTCGTATTCATTGACTTAGAAAAAGCCTATGAGCGCGTACCGCGAGAGGAAGAATGGTTTGCCATGAGAAAAGAGACATTACGGCAAAGTATGTGAAGTGAGAACACAATATGATGATGCATGTGAGACAGTAATGAAGGGCGGGGCGGAAAAGACTGAGCCAAAGTTGGAGTTGATCAAGGTTCAGCCCTTTTCCTGTTCACAGTGGTGGTGGAAAAGAGAAAAAAGATAAATGGAAAGACGAAGCGGAAGAAGAACTGCAGAATTGAAGGGACGCCTTGGAGAAAAGAGGGATAAAGGGCAGCCGGTCAAAAACAGAGTACATGTGTATCAGCAAAGCGAATAATCTACCACCGATTACGATCACTGGTGAGGACGTCCTGGAAGTGTCGGAATTCAAGGAGCTGGGGTCAACTGCACAAGATGACGGAGGCAGTGCAAAGAGGTAAAGAAAAGGATTAAGCCTGGCTGGGTCAGTTCGCAAAAGGCAACGGAGAAGATGTGCAATAACAGAGTGCCAGTGAGAGTAACAGGCAAACTATACAGGAGAATGGGAGACCAGCAATGAATTACGGCATGGAAACACTTCGTTTTACAGCAGGACTCAAGAAACAGATGAACGTACGCGAAATGAGGATGCTTCAATGGTCTCTGGGTGTTACCCGAAGAGATACGAGATGTGTTGCGCAGCGAGGTAGTGAGAGGCAGACTGGGCGTTGGAGAACTATCTCGGAAAATAAGAGAGTTGTGGTTCAGGTGGTTCGGACACGTGGAAAGGACAGAAGAGGGCTACATCAGGAAGGGAGTGCTAAGGAAGGGCATCCAGGAAGGAGAAAATGCGGAGGGCTAAAACAAAGATGGATGGATAACTTCAAAGTTCATATGATAGAAAAGGGGTTTCGACGCGAGGACACCAAATACCGTATGGAGATTGAAAATTCACTGCGACGACCCTTGATGCCAGGGAGCAGCTGAAAAAAGAAGAAGAAGAAAAAGAGACCATCTTTAATAGCAGTTTTTTTGTAAATAGTAAAATGAAATTACATGTCCATATTTTTTAAGTTTTTATCCTGTAAAAGTACTATTAAATAAATAATAAATAAATTTATTAAATAAATAAATAAATAAATTTAATAAATAAATAAATAAATAAATTTATTAAATAAATAAATAAATAAATTTATTAAATAAATAAATAAATAAATAAATTTATTAAATAAATAAGTAAATAAATTTATTAAATAAGTAAATAAATAAATTTATTAAATAAATAAATAAAAAATTTTTTTAAATAAATAAATAAATAAATTTATTAAATAAATAAATAAATAAATTTATTAAATAAATAAATAAATAAATAAATTTATTAAATAAATAAATAAATAAATAAATTTATTAAATAAAAAAAATAAAATGTTNTTAAATAAATAAGTAAATAAATTTATTAAATAAATAAATAAATAAATTTAATAAATAAATAAATAAATTTATCAAAAAAATAAATAAATAAATTTATTAAATAAATAAATAAATAAATTTATTAAATAAATAAGTAAATAAATCTATTAAATAAGTAAATAAATAAATTTATTAAATAAATAAATAAAAAGATTTTTAAAATAAATAAATTTATTAAATAAATAAATAAATAAATTTATTAAATAAATAAATAAATAAATAAATAAATTTATTAAATAAATAAATAAATAAATAAATAAATTTATTAAATAAATAAATAAATAAATAAATAAATTTATTAAATAAAAAAAATAAAATGTTATCTTTCTAGCATTGAAGATTGTCTTTTGCTGAACAGATTTTGCATATTTCAAATGAAATGTCTAAAAACGGTATCCGTAATCTTTCTTTTTAAATATTGTGGTGCGTTCTTTTCCTTTCAAATGATGCTGTATTCTGCATACCAATTTCACTCCCACCCCTGAAATTCTTTTGTCCACTCTCTTGTTTATCTCACTTCCCAGTGGAAAATGTCTTTCCAAAACTTTCTATTCATTTGTATCTTTCTATTTTACATCATAAACTACTATTTCGCTTCTTTGTTTTCTTTTCGTCATCTCATAACACATGATGATTGTTTTCTTCTTGTTCAGTCATATCAACTTTCTTTTCCTCCTTGTACTGATGTTTTAGAAATCTGAACTTCACACTCTACAAATAGTAAATCTTGTGTTCTCCGGCCTTCCTTCATTAACGTTCATTTCAGCTTAGATGCGTATTTTACTCTATATTTCTTTTATAGCTTACGTAACATCACTAGGAGTTATCTGTCACCTTTGGAACCTATTCAAAATTGTTAGGATTTTTTCGCTAAGTGACTCAGTTCGTATCTGTGCAGTACCTTCACTTTAAGCTTCTTTTCTGGTGTTGATGTACTTTTCTTGTACATTACATTTTGGTGTTTTAATACTAGTTGCTGTTTCATTGAGTAGAAAAGCCTGGCCACTGGGTTGAGCAAGCCCATCTCAGCTCTCTTAAAGCCCCAAGCCCGGAGAAATTGGATGGACTGCACATCAGGAAGGAACTGGCAAGCTTGTTTTTTGAAGAGGTTATGAACAGGTATCGTTTTGAGAACAGAAAGATATGCAGTACTGAATATGCGTGAAAATCAAGAAATGAAAATCTTAAATCCCTATTAAATATATAACATACACCAGAGAGAGGGGTGAGTGGTTGGGGTGGGGGGCTCAAGTTGGTGCAAGAGATAGGAAATATGAACTAATTAATGATGTTAGGTTATTGCAAGGCAATACTTGGTAAGGTTTTTTTTCACAGCACAGAATGGTGCAAGTCATCTTACGAGCGCAGAGTAGAAAAAAAGAAAAGGAGGGAAGGAAGAAAAACCGTAAGTATTTCAGCAGAAATTTCTCATAATCATGAGGATTGGTGATGGAAATAAAAAGTAACCTCCCAGATACTGGAGGAGGCTGGAGATACGTGTGAAATAACATGCGAAAAGTATGGTTAAGAAAATGAGACATGACGGTGGTGGGCAAAGCACAGGATCCAACAAAATAAAATAAGAGACTGTTTAAGCAATGACAGAGGTCTGGCAATATAAATGACCAATAATAATATAAACAAACAAAGATTGAAGCTAAAGACAAGTGGCAAGAGGAAAGCTTGGAGATAGATGAAGGTAAAAAAAAAAGATTAAGAGCTGCCAAACAAATGGTAAAAAATGACAAATAGGAGGAATATAAAAGTTGTTAGATTCATAAAAGATGACAAGAGTAACACTCAGATTGACAAAGAGAAAGGGAAAGTAAGAGAGGAAATTTATTTTGAAGCCTTGCTGAATGAAGAGGGTAGCTATCAACTGGAATAGGAGTGTCCAACTGTAGGTCCAATTGTGGAAATAACTGAAAATGAGGAAACTAGTACTCTAGAATGCACCTTCTCGTATGAGCAGCTCTTTGCTGAAGAAGTCTGGTAGGGCAGGCATTAACGAGCTACCAGAGGCCCTACAGAAAGATTCAAATAAACCAAAGTTCCCATATGACCCTCATAGTACAATTGTTAAAATGCAAGGGTGACGCATTTGAGTGCAACAAGTACAGTGGGATTGCAAATATTAGACAATGAAATAAAATGTGATGAAAAATATAACTTCCTAAAAATAAATATAGATCAATTTAAGTTCTTTGACATGGCGGGAAAGTCAGCACTAAACACTTATGTTTATAAAATTACAGCTACAAGAATAGCTGACAGATAAAAAGAAGAAACTATATCTGGTATTTGTTGATTTAGAAACAAGTGATTGAGAGAGTTCCGAGGAAAGTATTGCTTTGCGCACCGAGAAGGCAGCATGTAACAAAGAGGGAAATCGAGAATGTGATACAGCTGTATGTTGGCACGAGGTAAGAGATCCAAAATTCATGTGCTTGGAGGTATGTGTGTCACATCAAGATTGGCGTACTTCAAAGTTCTGCACTGTGCCAGCTATAGTAGAAGTGGAAAACAATATATGCCACATATTATGATCCGATGGTAATGCTGTACGCGAATAGCTTGACACTAAGTACATAAAGTATGGAGAATGTGGAGCAGACGTTCATGCAATGCAAGTGAGTAATTAAAGCCACTGGGTGTAGAGTGAACATTAGTAAGAAAAAACTAATGGCAACCGGACGGAAACCAGGTGAGGTGATGCAGTCAGAAAGGTTTTCCTGTGGTTTATGTAGACGATGAATTGGAGAGAACTTGATGCTTCATCCGAATTGCTCGAGGAAGTACATAACAGATATTCGGATGTAAGGGGCATCATTATCTGTCCCCAAATTCTACTGCCTTCAAACATCTAATTCCTGCACCAAACTGTCTAGCAGCCAATTTACCATTGTGTTCATGCTGCCTTACTACACTGAAGTCTCCCATGATGATCTTGCAGCGACTTTTATTCTTCTTCATGATCTCAGTTACGTTCTGGTCATGGTTTGTTGGTGGTGCATTTATTTGTACCACTTGGAGTTGATATTTGTTCTTGCCTTTCAGAGAAAGCAAAACCACCCTACTACTTATTCCTTTGACACTTCTGTTGACTAGGAAACCGATTCCTCCGGTGAACCCCTTCTCTCCCTTTGGTGTAAAACACATGCTCGCTCTGTGATTGCTCTGCCTGTTCTCATTTTCTTTTAGTCCATAAACCTATGATATTCCATTTGAATCCTGTTTCCTGATCTTTAACTGTTCTTACATTGTAGGTAGTAAAATGAAGATTGGAAAACTGGAGACTCTTAGCACCCTCTATCTTGTGAGTGCCAAGGCCCAAGTCATTTGTTTGTAAGGATGTGGTGGAAATGCACCTTAACGTAACACGCTCGTTCACTGCAAATTAGCAGGTATTGCTTAGTTATGGCACCAACACTAGAAAGTCAGGGCTCAAGACAATGATTTCCCTGGGAAAGTATTTGATCTATATGTTGAAGCTTCGCTGGCGCTACCAACCTGGATCAGAGTAGTCTTGGGATTCGTGGAATTTATCAAGTAATTCCACACTTCCCATGTCTCAAAAACCCCTGAACAAATCCATTTTAATGTCAGTACCAAGCACTAAAAACAGTCACATGCAATACTAAATAAACAACTCCCAACGACAAAAATAAGATGGACAGAATGTTTCACCTTAAACATCAGGCATTACAGAAGTCGTAAAAACCTTAAAAATTATAAAAATATTTTAACAGCTGCGTTAAGTCACATACACATTAACGAAGCGGTAAAACAAAAATTAAAATACAACAAAAAAAATAAATCAAACTGTACCTAACGACGAAATAAGGACTGGAAATGAACTTAACGTGCCAATACAAGGGTTGACTAATTGACACAGCTTCAGGGCACCTGCTATTGCTTCACAAAAAACTGTAAACAAATTAAGATCCAACAGTTCGGAGCTACGGGCAGAAGTTGGTTGGATTTTCACTTAGAACTGTTAAGGGAAATCATACTTAGTCCTCATGATCTCTGCTTTGTAAAGAAAAAATATATAAGACCTTTTGTTAAGGACAGCTAACCATATCAAATGGTTTATTTGTTTTCTCAAATCTGCCAGGTTGGCCTTAAAGAAAATCAGCAACCTAGTTAACAAACCTGTTTCCACAAACAGTGTGATTGACAGCTTATTATTAAACGCATTTGATTAAAGCACTCTGGCGGTAGCTACAATCAATCCAAATTACCTTGCCTTTGGCCCAGAAACACCTTATTTTGATCGGCAAGCTACATCACCATGGTTAACCTATATGTGACATGGTATTGCCATGGTACCAATGGATCTGGTAGCTTTTGAGTATACTTGCAAAGCAGCGACCTCTTAAGAGTAATTACTTATGTCGTTGTATGAATTAATATTCCTTTTGTAAGATTTTGATCCTCTTTTCACTAATATATAAAAATTAAAAAAAACGTATACGTAATAACAATTTTAAGCTGCTCAACTTTGGTACAACCAAGTTACTTGTCTTGAGTCAATTTACTGAGGCAAACATGTTGAAACAAATGGTCGATGACATACACAATCAAGTCTGTTTCTACAATAGTTCTTTGGTACTTCTCGCACAGAACATTACTCAACCAATACAAAGTTCTGTATCCCTAATCAAGCTTTCAGTCAAGCACTAAATTATATATAGATTGATTGACAGAAATAGAGTTTTTAAAATATCTAATAGGAAATGTGAGGCAATTAGTATAAAACTCTTAGTGTCATGCTGTGTCAAATGTCTGTCATACTTTGTGTTCAGCTGCCTCTGGTTGTGTATTTTCATGCTCTCATTACCAGTAGAATGTTGTTCCAGGTGCAAGCAAATTGTTCTCACGAAGACGAGAACCCAGAGGCTGTGATGATTCCTATGAGAGGTTTCGGCCTCGTGTCAGGTCATTGAGATCTGCTTGTGTTAGAGACACTTGCGATCATTCTCTTCTGGCATGTATTCTTCACCCTCTGTTCTGTCATATGTGTTATCAGATACCGATTCAGTGCTTGATACTATTGCAACATCTGCCTCGGGAACAGGTAGGTCTGCACAATGAAGGACTGGTCTTTTATCAGACGGAACATCAGGATACTGAACACAATGCTTGTTCTTGTGATTGATTCCTCGAAGATTAGTCATGCAAATATAGCAACATGTCACATGATCTTTACCCTCTCTTCACACCATAGCAACAGTAAATGGCATACTTTTCCTTTTGTTACCTCTTCAATCTACAAGTTCTCAACACATGTTTTACAGCTAACATGGAGTCCAAATGGCTTGTCCTGGTCTCCAAGCTTAACTCCAAAGTAAGTATGATACACCTTCTTCACAAAATCAGTTATTTTTTCAAGGCGACCAGGAAGAATCACATTACCACATATATAACAGAACAGGTCCGGATGATTTGTACATTTGTGATCGACTCTCTCTTAATCCAAAATACTAAATAGAAACACTACAAATGTTCCTTGCGATTTCAAGTCACATTGACGGGAGTTCTGCTAAACAATACATTACCATCCAGATGTAAACAGAAAAAGTTTCAGTTTCATAAGTTAAAGACAGATACAGTTTCGGTTTCAGATTGAGGCTGTTCCAATTACGTTTTCTATATAAAAACAAAGATTGGGCAAGCTACAGCCCTGTTTTTCAGGGTCAAAACGTGCACTAATTATATCTCAAAAAATTAACCTGACCAAAAAAATTGGTTGGTATTTTTGGATTCAGCGTACCAAGAGATAAACAAAACGTTGAAAAACCTTCGACCTTTGAAAAAAGGTTTTTAAACGCAGGCCAGTATTATTATTATTCTTTATTTTAGAAAATGAGTATATTTTCCTTTTCTTAGGCAATATGTCAAACGCACCAATAATTAACTGATGTTGGGATAATCAAAACTACATGTTCCAATCCAGTTCAAACCAACTCTAATTTCCCTCTTGTTTTTGGTTAGGTTATTGATTCTATTTTCCAAATTCTCTCCGTCAATACAAACAGTTAGCTAGAGTGAGCTAGTTGACCCAGTGGCTGTTAGATTTAACATAGAAAATGTCAAGACCTGAGAGTCTTCTCCTTAAAGATTCAAACCCAGCTGTCGCTAAGATGGCAAAAAGGGCAAAACAAACTACATGTTCAGCTGATTAAAATGAGTAAAAAAATAACAAATGTCATCTATTTATAAGAAGAATAAAAAAACCCAGTTAATACCCCATCTTTTTACAAAACCACACACACACACACAAACACGCACACACGCAATAACCACACCCTACTCACAAATATATATTCGTCTCCACAAGAATGTCTCTGTTCTCTTCTGTCTTGTCTTCTAACACCTGAAGGAATTGGCACTGACAAACGGTGGCTACTAGTGGGCACCAAGCCCCGTCGTCTGTTCAGCTATGACAAAACCAAAGGAAAATGAAGTAACAAAATCAACCAGTTATCTGCATAGAGATGTTTATGATGACACAGTAATGGAACACCTTGCTATCAAATCCATCGATTTCTGCTTAATCCTCGTAAAGAAAAACAAGCAAGAAATAACTTTTATAAAATGAGAAAATTGGGCACATATTTACCCTGCTCTTTAGTCAGCTGAAAATAGAAAATAGGGCAGAAAATAGCGATGTTGACAGGTAAAAAAGAGGACAGTGGAAAGACAAGAAGGTAAAGAAAAAGTACGGGTGAAAAGTTCCATGTGGGTCAAGAGGACCACAGGATGAAAAAATAACAAGTGTCATATTACTCACCAGATCCCTTTCTTCGATTTCTGCACCACTATCAAGAATCTCTATTACCGTCGCAAGATCACCGTCCGTTACAGCATTTAATAGGGACGGTGAATCACCAACCTCGGTCATAGCCTAGGAAGAGAAAGATTAACGTAGATATAGAACTAAAGTGCAATAAAAAGGTAGCTATCAACTGAACTTGTGGCAAAATGACCCTAACACTTAATTATAATGGAAAATGGTTGATAAAGAAAAAAACCCTTTAAAAAAATCCAAGTAACTGCCTTCTACTGTATCCTATGTATTCCATAACGTTAAATGTTTAGCAAAGAAAACAAATAATTAAAAGTTTAGTTTTTAGTGTTCAACATTCTTCACTCTCAGCTTGATATAACAAAAGCATTTAAGTTAGTACAAATAAAGATGCATACATAGATACGTGCATACATACATACATACATATATACATACATACATATATACATACATACATATGTACCTACATACATACATATATACATACATACATACATACATACATACATATATACATACATACATATATAGATACATACATATGTACATACATACATACATACATACATATATACATACATACATATATATACATACATATATACATACATACATACATATATATACATACATATATACATACATACATATATATACATACATATATACATACATACATACATACATACATATATACATACATACATATATATACATACATATATACATACATACATACATATATATACATACATATATACATACATACATATATATACATACATATATACATACATACATACATACATACATATATACATACATACATATATATACATACATATATACATACATACATACATATATATACATACATATATATACATACATATATACATACATACATACATACATACATACATATATACATACATACATACATATATACATACATTCATATATACATACATACATATATACATACATACATATATACATACATACATATGTACATATATACATACATATATACATACATACATATGTACCTACATACATACATATATACATACATACATATATACATACATACATATATACATACATACATACATATATACATACATACATATGTACATATATACATACATATATACATACATACATATATACATATATATACATACATACATATGTACCTACATACATACATATATACATACATACATATATACATACATACATATATACATACATACATACATACATACATACATAAAGTAAGGCAATGGCAACAAGTAAAACTACGTAATATTTGTAACTTGCAGCTGAGTTTCTTGCTTCAAGTATTCATTGGACAAAATTTTTGAATTTATGTCCGATGAATGTTAAAGTAAGAAACTTAAAGTTACAAATTTTACGTAGTTTTACTTCTTTGCTTTAATCACTTTCAAACCGTGGCTTCATAATGTAAAAATAGGGTAACTGAGCATTCATAGTGATCTACTGGTGCTTTTAATGCTGTTAAAATCTTACGTACATTTACCGGGTACAGTTATCAATTTCTTGCTGTACTAACCAACACAACGCACCTCATAATTGATTACTTACCACCAATGAACAGAACAGATGTTCAACTCTTCTTTCCAATCACAGGCAACACTTTACTATCTCTGGGTCAACAACGCAATCAACCCAAGTATTTTGTCGCTAAATATTGACACACGAAGATTAGATTTGCCAAGTCTCTCGCAGGTGTTAATTAGAATAATTAGAAAACTTTGTGCGCATGAAAGAGATAACAACACTTATAGAAAAGTTGAAACAAAGAACCCTCGACAAAATCGTGGAATAAATATGAGTGCAGTCACTAAGGCAAACTTCAACAACCGATATGCTTCATTCCATAAAAACACACAACATAACGCAAGAATTGTGGAGGTAACAGATGGAGGACTTCTGTAGGGTGTTATGGTGTCTTTGTTAAATACAACAGATGCTTTCCAAACTGGACCAATGATACTACAGCTTTTAAGGAAACTGTACAGAGACAAAGTCACAAACAACTAAACTAAAAGTAAATATACTAACCACTTGTCTGCCAGTAATGTTTCTTGGAGCTCAAAACAAACAAAACATGGATGGATGGACGGATGGATGGATGAATCGATTGATGGATGGATGGATAGATGCATGGATGGACTCATGGATGCATCGATGCATGGATGGACGCATGGATGCATCGATGGATAGATTGCTGCATGGATGCATGGATGGATGCATGGATGGATGCATGGATGGATGCATGGATGGACGGATGGATGGACGGATGGATGGATGAATGGATGCATGGA
>RDPX01000270.1:1150094-1160123 GCA_003991215.1 Morbakka virulenta
TAGGCAAAAATTATCAAAAAGTTATATTTGTCAATTTAAGCATTGGCGCGATAGGAGCAATCGGAAAGAGTACACATTCGGTAGCGAAGATGTTAGCGGAAATAAGTTACGATAAAAGCGAAATCTCATATATCATAAAGAAGATCATATGTGTGGTAATTCGAACCACATATTACATATTCTGTCAACGTAGTAAGACATGTGATCAGCCTCCCCTCCTTTATTGGTGACTACGTTACTCTGTGCGTCCCTGATACCATGCCTTGATAGTGAGTGGTATTTCTTATGGTAATGATGTAATGTATACACGGCATACAATTGTATTAAGTGATAACATGGAAAAACATATGCTTGAAGTTTAAAAAAAAATTATTATGCTTCGAAGCAGAGATCCTTCTTCATGTTGTCGCCGGTTGCAAAACGTACCTTCAGGAAGGTCGATACACTTAGCGACACAACTCAGCATTACAGTTTTTAGCAGGTTCTCTTAAATCTCTTGAAGGCTGTACAACAAATGCTGATATCTTTGGATTCTTATCGCTATGCATTATAACTGGAGATACCTTTCTACTTGATTTACTGTTAGTTATGCCACAAAACTAGTTATACATACTTGAATTGACGGTGGGGTATGAAACAAACGTGGATAAAAATGCTTCTTGCAAATATGAAAAATATCGTTCTTTAATATGTGATTTGCATTTCAGCTTTTCGAAAGTTAGCTTCGTAAATCTATCCATTAGTTCTTTAGGAACGTTCGGTCAATCTTGTATTACTTTCAGTGAAATGTGCAACGCTTTGAACATCGACAACAAACACGAGCGCGTTCTTTCAACCAACCATGGACAAAGCCTGAATTTTTGTCGTTTTATTAATTTTGTTAGTAATATATTTAATTTTGTTAAATAGGCAAGCCAATGCAAACTACCTTGATTAGTGAGGTTTGCAATTGTATGTGTTTGGATGAAAAAGAAAAAAGGTTTCCATTACTATTATTATCTTAGTATATAGCATTTGCACAGGGTGTTATTAATGCCGCTTTATTCCTCTTGGGCTAGCCACAACTTGCAGCCAAAGGCCAAGAGGTTTCCTTCTCCTTACATTTCTAAAACTTTTCTAAGAATCCTAGCTGTTCCTAATAAGGCTGTCTTTTGTATTATACCAAGGTGTAACTCAATTTTTATCATGTCAGTCCATCTTTTTTTTTGCATACACATCCTAAACCTCCAACAACAATTGGTACAACACGAGCATTCTTCAGTGACCTCTTTAGTTCAATTTTTAGGTTTTGATACTTTTCAATCTTTTCCTGTTCCTTATCATGTACCCTACAATCTCCTGGTACAGCAACATCAATAATGATACAAGATTTGCTTTTCTTATTAACCACGATTAGATCAGGTCTTCTGGCCTCAATAATATTATCACACTGTATGTTAATATCNCAATTTTTATCATGTCAGTCCATCTTTTTTTTGCATACACATCCTAAACCTCCAACAACAATTGGTACAACACGAGCATTCTTCAGTGACCTCTTTAGTTCAATTTTTAGGTTTTGATACTTTTCAATCTTTTCCTGTTCCTTATCATGTACCCTACAATCTCCTGGTACAGCAACATCAATAATGATACAAGATTTGCTTTTCTTATTAACCACGATTAGATCAGGTCTTCTGGCCTCAACAATATTATCACACTGTATGTTAATATCCCAAATCAATTTCATGTTATCATTTTGAACTACTCCCTCCTGGTAGTGCTCATACCACTTCTCCTTCCTTTTAAGACCATACTTCTCACAAAATTTCTAATGGATTAGTTTAGCAATCTTATCATGTCTCCTCTTGTAATCGCGTTGAGCAAGCTTACACTCACAAATTATATGCTGCACAGTTTCACTCTTTTCACAACACATTCTGTACATCAGATTTTCTGTTGTTTTGTCGATCTTATGTTTAATATAATTTGTCCTCAGTGCCTGCTCTTGCGCCGCAAATATCGTTGCTTCTGTTTGTACTTTCAAGTCACTTTGGGCAATTCATTTCCAAGACAATTCTCTATCTACTTCTTTAGGCATTTGACGATCGAACTGCCCACACATTCTTTTTTCATGCCACTTAGATTTTAGTTTTGTTTGATTTTGTCTCTTAAATTCTTCTTTCTCTACTAAATTGACAGTTCTAATTATGCCTATTTTTCTTACACCTTTCAAAAGCAATTCATCTGATTCCCGAACATATAAACCTAAGTTGTTTTCCTCCAATCTTACACATGTTTCAATCCCAATCAGGCCTCTTCCCCCGTCTTTTCTTTTCAAGTATAACCGGTCAACATCACTCTTGGGATGTAGCGCCCCATACATCATTAAGGTCTTTCTTGTCGTACTATATAACTTCTTCAGCTCATCAACTTTCCAATCTATGATTCCTGCCCAATATCTTAAGAGTGCAACTGTCCAAGTATTAAAAGCTTGGATCTTATTCTTACCATTTAATTTAGATTTTAACACCAACGTCAAACGTCCTTTATATTCAGATACTACCTTAAGTTTCATCTCTTTCTCTTTAATCTCATTTAACTCTAAAATTCCAAGATAGGTATACACATTTTCATCTACCGCTTTCATAATATCTTCCGTAGGCAAATAAATTCCGTCACACTTAATCAACTACCCTCTCTTCAAAATAATCACTCCACATTTTTTTAAGCCAAACTCCATGCCAATATCCTTGGTGAATATAAACACTGTTTGTACTAAGCTATCAATTTGATCCTCACTCTTTCCAAACAATTTGAGATCATCCATAAAGAGGAGGTGATTCAACTTGAATTCTTTCTTTCTCCATTCATATGATGCATTCACTTTTCTCAAGACAAGAGACAGTGGGATCATACACATCATGAATATCAGTGGGGAAAGACTGTCTCCTTGGAAGATACCTCTTCTTATATCTACTTCACACAGTTCAGACCCATTTCAAGTTAACAGGAGTTTCTATCGTTCCATACTTTTCTCCATAAAGCTTCTAATGGTGTTAGCAATACCAAACATATTAAGACATTCTAGAATCCAGCTATGTGGGACAAAATCATAGGCTTTCCTGTAATCAATCCACGCCATAGCTAGATTCATCTTCCTCTTCTTACAGTCCATTAGTATTGCTTTATCGATAAGTAGCTGATCTTTTGTCCCTCTGCTCTTTCTCTTACAACCTTTTTGCTCTTCCGGAAGCAAATTTTCGCTTTCCATAAAACAATACATCTCTTCCGAAATAACACCAGTTAGCAGCTTCCACATCAGTGGAAGACAAGTTATTGGTCTGAAATTATCGACAGCATTTCCTTTTGCTGGTTCCTTCTGACAGTGACACAACACTGTTCTTCCATAGGTCAACCAAGCTGGTATTTCTTTTATCCAATCAAGGATATCGTTTAACTGACTGGCTATCCTTTCATGTACTCTATTGAGTTTCTCTATCCAGAACCCTTGCACTCCGTCATGCCCGGGCGCCTTCCAATTTGGCATTTTCCTGCATTGCTTCATAACCATATCATTATTAATTATAATATTCTTCTGTTTACCGTTCACCATTTCCTCCTTCAGACCATTCAACCAATCGGCATCTTTGTTATGCTCTTTCCCTACGCTCCAAATTTCACTCCAGAAAGTTCTACTTCCCTCTGCATTGGGTATGTCATCATTACTCTTTCTAGCATTTCCATTTAACTCATGATAGACCTTCTTTTGATCCACTCGGAACAATCTCTTTATTCTGTCCTGATCTATTCGTTATTCGTATCGGGTATTTTTTGCAATTTTGGCAAGAACCCTTTGTTTTAATTCTTCAATTACTGTTGTTAAACCCTTCCTTTTTACTCTGTATTTTTCCTTTACTAATTTTGCCTTACCCTCTCTCGCAACGCCAATCTGTTTGTTCTTTACCTTTTCAAGAATGTTAATATCCTTAATAAGTTGCTTGATATCACCTTCACTACGTCTTTTCCACCATGTATCCTTCTTCTTTCTTCCTTTATATTTTTGAGCCCTAGTCGATCTGCTATCCAGACACCTCTAGATTTGATGAGATTATTTGTCTGTGTTATACTCTTCGTTTCGATGAAGTCCAACACTCTATTAACTTTAGCAGTAGCTACATTTAGGCTTTTTATGTTAACACTCTTAAAGCTTATTCCATCGGAATTCCTGCCATCAATGACGATATCATATAATTGAGCAATAATTAGCTCCATTTCTTCATCTAATGTTTCAATATAAGGAATCACATCGCCAAAATTCTCATTTGGTTCATGAAAGATATGATCACTTTCTTCCCCACCTATCATTCTGTTATTTCCCTTTTGTCTGTCATCAACCTCTTCTGTATTCACATTCACTTCTTCACTATCTAGATTTATCTTTCTTTGAATATTTTCCATTTCCAAATTAGAGAGCCAACTGCTTTTTCTAATGGCTCTTGCTTGATCACACAATCATTGCTCGGTGACATCAAAGACTCCCCGTTCTCTCCATTCATGCATCATTCGTTGCCTGTAACCCCTTATTGGTTTTTCATTCTCATCAAAAGGCTTGCTTAAGAAGAAGCATTCCATAACAATCTTATTTACTTCATTTGACCACTTGGTTCTGACACTCATAGGATGACGACCGGGCCCCCTCTGTCGAACCAGGGGACACCTGCTGGGCGAGGCACCTTTACTATCTGTTCCGGTGCCATTCACGCCGTTATTTTCAATATTATTTGTATTCATTTCACTCAAAAAGAGGGTAGTAGTGATAAGGTAGCACAACCACCAGCATTTTTATTGAGACACCATCTCTAGGGAAGTTGCCAACCAAAGCTAAAGGTCCAATCCAAACCATAAGACTCAGCTATACCCTTTCAGACGTCAACCTGATATTTACAACAGCGGTTGGTTTGCTCTTCGGAGTTTTACTTCTCCTCGGATGGCTGCCGACCAAGGCTGATGACTCAATCCTGGCCATAGGAAGAGAGGATGAGTATATCTCAGCACTGAAGTGATAAACTATACTCAAAGAAAAAGAAAATTTTGTACCGTACACTTACGGAAGCCAAAGATCCTGACCCAACATCAATCTCCTTCCTTGGTATTTTTATCGGGATACCACCCCTATCATGTTACCTTCACCACGGCTAAAGAGAGTTGCATGATTTCCCTGAGGTAATACTATCCCGCGCCAGAGACCAACCTGGTATTTCTAGGGGCCGCGGATAATGTCCATGAAGACAGACTAAACTCCGCCGGATGTCACACCAGTATTTCAAGGTCTCAGAGTAGGCTAACAGGTGCTACACCTTGCCCAATGGTGACCTGGAGGTAGTTGTGGCAAAGGGTAACCTTATTCTCCCATGTCGAAACTCCACAACCGGATGCAGTTTAATGTCAATACCCAGGGCAAATTATTATTATTTTTTATTGTTATTATTATTATTATTATTTATTATTATTATTATTTATTATTATTATTATTTTGTTGTTATTATTATTATTATTATTATTATTATTATTATTATTATTATCATTTATTGATTTGAAGCTTGCCATTTTATAAGTGAATTTGAAATACGTTTTGTGGTTAGTTTACACATATTTGTTTATCAACCATTAATTATTTAGCAACCAAATCGATAATTTATTACCACATTATACATTGCTTTGCTTCTATTGGTATGGAGTTTCAATATTTTTATTTAACAAAGCTATAGTTTCACAACTGTTTCTATTAGTCGTTTGGTAACGTTTGATGAAAAAGCAATGTTGCAAAGTAAACAGTGCATATGAGAGGGAAACACGATGATTTATTGCATACGTTTCTACAGCAACTAGCATTGCTAAAGTGAACCACAACTCATCAACAATATACCACGATGAAAAAAGCAAGCAAACGAATTCAATTATCAATTATCAATTCGTTTGTAACATTTAGCCTGACACACAAGGTTATTAAGAACAAATCATTGTGAAGCTGGCCAGTGGTGGATGACTAAAGCTTGAAAATGTGAATTATATCTGGGTCTTTATTACGAAAAGAAATTATGTCTATGATAAAGAAACGGAAATTCAAAGATACTACCATACAATTTTACGTAGAATTACTTGTTTACAGTCACGGCTCATCATATATATATATAAAGCACTAATGTTTGTCTGTCTATCTACCTGTCTGTCTGTGTGAGATATGGCGAGCAACCTCAAGCAATTGTTCGAAACGAATCAGCAACTGTAAATATACCTGTGATCTATTCAGACGGGTAGAAAATCCTATAATAATTCTTTTAAATATGAATAATTTTTGTCCAAACATGTCTTGCAGACAACGAATCATGGCCACAGATGTAAAGCTTGTTCTATTTTTATGTCTGCTTTTATCTAAAAATGGAAACTGCACCCAACCCTTTCTTTTGCAGGAAAAGCAAACAACATAATCAGACCTTATCTGTTGTGAACATATTGTGAATAAGGAAACCAAATATTCACTGTTATGGCATCAAAAACCAAACGGAGCTCGTGAAAACAACAAAAGATTATGCACATGTTGAATAAAGTATGATCCTCTTAAATCAATGTACTTTTTGCCAATTGCTTTTTGAAGAGGAAAAGGATAAAAGATGAGTGGGAACATGAAAGTTGACGCAGATGGTAAAGTTCGATGCAGAACATGAAAAGGAAAAAAAAACACACGGATGTTTATTGGTATTCAGAAAAAGATTTCAAAACTATTTCTCAGATAATCAAATCTTTAAAAAGCGGAATCCAAACATCTCATTGTATACCACGAGTTAAAGTACATTCGCAAATGTAAAAACCAAGTCTTTGTAAATGCCCCAAAAAAGTTTCTACCGTTTATAAGTACTTGATATTCGGAGATTATTTGGTTGTACTAGCCATCTAATAAAAAAAATGTTTTAGTTATTAAGAAAAAGGGGAGTTTCAGGTGAACTCAGCATTTGGAGAAATAAGGTAAAAATAACAAAGAAAAATTCATAGAAGACATCAGACATTTTGTGATGAAATCGAGCCTTAACAATTCACAAAAATCTTGGCTACGGCCATTTTCCCATCAAAACCGAGAGCTAATGGCTACCAAAAAAGGCCCGGTATACTACTTGTCAGAAACTTCACTCTAACGGCCTACAGACTAATTAGCGAGGTGACAAAATGAACTGATGGTCAGCGTATTTGCTAACAGGACATAGAATGCAAAATAACTACCTCTAAAACTGATGATTAAAAAAAAGGACAGTCTGTAGTAGCCTGTAGGTTGAGCAACAAGTGATTCGATTAAAGTAAAAGTTTTTGAATCATCAAAGTTGGTTCTTCACAATACCGCTCTTTTTAACTAACGCTTCATCCTTACAAACTCAGTTGAAACAAGTGTAGTCTCTCTGCACACATTTTTAAGCTGCATAAAACACAAATAATATTCTTATAATCAGACGTGGTTCAACTATGTTAAACTATGACATCTAAACCATTAAGTAGGGAATATCAATCAGTCAATCAGTTCAAAATAAATTCTAAATTAAGTTGGGCTTGCACCTATGGGTTTGTTTTTTCTACCTGCCATTAAATAAATAAATGATCATTTTCAGCTAAACAGCAAAGACACAGAGTTTAAAAATTAAAAAATGGAAATGATGAAGATGAAGACTATACCATAGAAAGCTTCTCGACCAATTCTGAAAAGGATCCCTATGAACAACCTCACCAGCAATGTAAAAGGAAGGTCAAATGCTACTTCAAAGTAAAATAGTTCAAATATGAACTGGATACCTCGACAAAAGCTGAGGTATGTCTTTGAAAACTTCATGACCCACTTCCAATTGAATTCAAGGTAATGGTTAATATTGGTAAATGGTAAATATTGTTTTACAAAAAAGCCTTGAAAAAAATGCACATAATCATGTACAACAACCATTACAAAAGAATAAACTCTTAATAGTTAAATAACCCACTTGTTCTGCCACTCGAGCTATAAGATCAAAATAAGTGAAGATTAACTTCCGCACCCAACATCAAAACGTAAAAAGTCAGCAGCCTTGATTTTAGACTTCTCAATGTAAGCAATGTGAATCTATGCAGATCTTTATACCTCTATTACATCTAATATCAATAGCTGCTATGAGGGAACTCAGTAACATCAAATTAATTTCATATTGCCATGAAACATACTTTAATCTGACAAACTGTTAATGATTCAAAAACTGCAACAAGAGAATTTGTTATCTCTTTACCTTTAACAAAAAACTGAAAGAAGATCAACTTAACTTGACATGAGAGCCAAAAGAAATTCAATATGTCAAAAATCAAAATTTACTGAATACAATACACATTAACAAATAAAAAATTAACTCTCTACCTCCCTTTCCATATCCTTCACAGCTAAGTTAAGTGCCAATGAATAAAACATAAGGATGATTTTGTGCTCCTATCAAACTAAAACAGCTTTTGTATCTTCATAAATCACAGTCAACACATAAATTGCGCACAGTATTCAGCAAAGTTTCACAATCTACTCCACTAACTTACTGGGGGCAATGCCAGCCACCGTTTAACTTCAGCTCTATTTCTCCGTTCGTTCTTTGAATAACATCAGTGAAATACATTGTTCTGTCTGCCTTCAAAAAATCCGCTGCCTAAGCATATCGATCGCACTCCGGTTAAGCGATTAATAAATTGACCAGAAGCCACAGAGATGAAACGAACATGGGAATACAATTCAAAGTGGCAGGTCCCTTAAAACAATAACAAGCTTCGGGTAATTAAAAATGAGAGCCCCAATTTACATGGTCTTCAGTGTCGCTAATTAACCACATTTCCCCCCTTGTTCAATACTCTCCCCGTGGAGTGTAACATTCAGAAACCTAGCAATTGAAAAGAAAGTTCTCAAATAGTGCTATAGGCTACCTGTTGATAGAGATCCTTTTGTTGTCTGCTACAATTAACAAATATTCGCTAGTAACAAGGTTATATATAAACTAGTTTCGATGACTTTAAGCTTATTCCGTCCCAAATGAAGTCCAAAATTTTGTTCAAACAAACCAAAAAACAACCGTGCCTATAATTTGGTGATAACAGAAAGAACAACACAGCTTTAAGGGAGTAAATAACTGGCTTTATTCAAACAGATCTAGGCAACTGACAGTCAAATCTACCAAGTATTATCCTAATCCGCTCAAATGGACCAATTTCAATTGTGGAAATACTGAGAGGCGATGAATAAATCTGTGGTAACGGCTAAGTTCTTCCAAGTTATCTCTTATTCTAGTTTTTATGCATACGCACAGAGGAATCTAAAACAAGCAGTGAGCAGAAACTAACTTCTTCTGCCCGGTGTTCTTAAGGCGACTTTTGAGCAAGCCATTTTTCAACACATAAACATTCAATACAATTATTGGGTAACAGGCATGTGCACAAGTCAAGAAATACATTACAGAATTTTCAACTATTGTTTTTCAAATTGGGAGAAATGACTTTCTTTAAGTGCTTAACGGAACAACGAAACTGTGATCTGTTCCAAAAGAAGAAGCGTAGTTCTTGCTGGGTGGGTTGTGTCAAATGGAAAATCAGTGTTATAATCAGCTCCTAATCCAGCACCGAAAAAGAAAACAAAGCAACTTCAAAGTTCCATTGCATGTTTCCTCATACAAACCCGTCCTTTTCTATAGTATTTTATGATAGGTGGAAATGCACCGATAGTTTACATTGGCACCATTATCTAGCCAAATTTCCTCTCAAACTGACCATTGTAAAAAATTAAGTGCAGTGCCTATCATTACAAAGTAATCAAACACTCAAAGAGAGGGTATTATTTTTATCATTTACTGTATTTTTATGCTTTTGCGCCAATATAAATATCAAAAATAGTATAAGGCGCGGTATCAGCAGTGGTAAAAGTAGTAGTAGTAGTAGTAGTAGTAGTAGTAGTAGTAGTAGTAGTAGTAGTAGTAGTAGTAGTAGGAGGAGGAGGAGGAGGAGGAGGAG
>RDPX01000270.1:1170575-1193967 GCA_003991215.1 Morbakka virulenta
CGTGCCATATTCTAAGACAGGGTTTGTGAAAGAATTGAACGACAGCGTAACCACCGAACTTTTTACGTTCTGCAGGAATGTTGTCATATCCAGGGCTTTTATTTGATTTCAGATCGTTAATACCCTTTCGAAATTCAGAAATCAGTGGTTGGGGTTCTTTAGGAGAAGGATCAACAATAGGAAACGGAGGGGTGGTGCCATTTACATTTTTCTTGTACAGGTTAATGCAGTATTCCTTCCAACGATTTTTTACATCATTTGCCTCTGACAGGGCATGCCCACCATCAGACTTGATGGTATCGATGTTAGGACGGAGTTTCTTAGTTAATTTTCTCACACCCTGATACAGTTCTTTGGTGTAGTTTACGACAGAGTTCCGTTAAACATTTTCGCAAATTTCGTGAATTTGAGCAGCTTTGTCTCTTCGTAGCAGACGTTGCACTATTGAGTTTTGCATTTGGTATTTTCGATTATCTGCAGCACTACGGTTTCATTTACTCTTTAGGGACCTTCTAATTTCAATTGCTTCGATTGCTTCTCTTGAAACCTAGGGTAACTGCTTACGCTTCTTTTCAGGGTAGTGTTTGCGAGCAGTGGTAGATAGTACATCCTTTCCCTGTTCCCAAAGTTCATTTGGTGTTATTTCATTATCTAAGTCTAGCAATGGTCGAAACCTATTTTCTAGCTCTAATGCGTAATTGTCGTTTGGTTTGGAGCAATCGAGCCTTAAAGGAACATGTGGCTTGCCATCAAGCCTTCTAAATCGGAGCTTAAAGTTCATTGTTAGCAACTGATAGTCACTACTGCAGTCAGCACCGGGTTTTGTTTTGCAGTCTTTAACACTGCAACTCCATTTATCAGATATTAACATATAGTCTATCTGATTTCTCGTTTTGTTATCAGGAGAGACCCAAGTATAGAGATATCTGGGATGGTGCTTGAATAAAGTATTAGTAACAGTGAGATTGTTGGAGGTACTAAAGCTTATTAGTTCATCTCCCCTGCCGTTACGTTGGCCCAGACCGAATTTCCCATGAGTGTTACAGTGCGTTGCAGACTGTCCAACCTTGGCATAGAAATCACTTATTATTAGTTTTATATCTCTGCTGCGGCAGGTGTCAATTGTTTCTTGAAGTGATTGATAAAACTGTTCCACTTCAAAATCAGCAGCAGCAGTAGTAGGTGCATAGCATTGTATAATACTTAGATTATGCGGCTTTGATTGGATTCACAGCTTGATAATTCTATCAGAGATAGGGCCATAGCCAAGAAGTACATCGGGTGCAACCTTGACTATACTCTCAATCATCATTTCCGGAAAACAGAACAGTCTTGTTGCTTTCACTGTAATGGAAACTGCCACTGTTGTTCCAATTGGTTTCACTAATGCCTAGAATATCAATGTTGTTTATATCCGTTTCATTGTAAATATTATTCAATTTTCCTAAGGCCTTCAGTTTACGAACATTCCACGTGCCAAATCTCACAACGGATCGTAGATTAAAGTGTTTTTTATTGGACTTTCCAGTAGCCAACTTCTCGTTACCAGCCTGGTCACTCACTGGAGAAGGCGCCCCTTGGTGACCCACGCGACGGACGATGTGGTATGGTAAGTTTCCTTGAAGCGTCATAATAGTGGAGGGTGTTCAGGAAAGGAGAAAATCTAAGTTGGGTTTCCTGGGACCTTTCTTAGACCGCAGTCTCCTGGTGACTCGGAGGTGTGACCTCTGCCATTACTTAAAAAACAATTTGAGCCTCTGCCAGACGTCAAAGTCACTTGCACCATTAATTACATTGTGATAGTTGCCACACGTGATGGCAACTTCAGCCTGCTGCCACTGAAGTTGTCATTCCCAAAGACGGAGGCATACCCCTATTCAGCAAGGTAAGCTGATAGGAACAAGGTAGTCCGTAACCGTGGGAGGGGTGGCTAATGGGTACTACACCTTGCCAAAGGGTGACCCATAGACTATGCAGGGCAAGGTTGCCCAAACCCCTGAAGCTCTGTTAATCTCGCATACCCATGTCATTTCAATACAGATTACTTATTTGAGCACCGTATTCCTGAACAAAAACAAGGATTCCAGACATGTCTAGACAGGTCATTGTCACTGTTTACTCTGCAAATTTTCGAGGCCATGGATATTTATGACAGATTTCATTAATCTTATTGATGGTTGTTGAATGTTAATAAGCGCCGAAAAGAGCAAAATAACGGTATTTAACAATAACAACAAGAATGTACCGATAGTGAAGTTGAATTCAGAAAAATTAGAAGTTGTGAATGCTCTCAAGTACCTGGGCTGTACGATGACAACAGACGGAAAGTCCACCAAGGAGCTCGAAGTAAGGATCGCCTGTTCTATCAATTCTCTAACGCAACACAAAACAATATGGAAAAGTAAAGCAATCAGCCTGAAGACAAAGATACGATTCATGAGAAGCATGGTTCTTTCTTGTTTTCTATATGGGTGCGAAAGTTGGACCTTGACACCACAAACAGAGAAGAAAATAAGAAGCCATGAATTGCGATGTTACAGACGCCTACTCCGAATCCCATATACAGCGCATAGGACAAACGAGTCGGTAATGGAGGAAGTCAAGTGTCACGTAGGCCAAATCGAACACTTCACAGAAATAGTAAAAAAGCGCAAATTACAATGGTTTGGGCATATAGCAAGGAGCAATAGCTTGCCGAACACCATATTTCAAGGAATGATAGAAGGCATAAGACCGAGAGGAAGACCCAGAGCGACGTGGAAGGANGTTGGACCTTGACACCACAAAGAGAGAAGAAAATAAGAAGCCATGAATTGCGATGTTACAGACGCCTACTCCGAATCCCATATACAGCGCATAGGACAAACGAGTCGGTAATGGAGGAAGTCAAGTGTCACGTAGGCCAAATCGAACACTTCACAGAAATAGTAAAAAAGCGCAAATTACAATGGTTTGGGCATATAGCAAGGAGCAATAGCTTGCCGAACACCATATTTCAAGGAATGATAGAAGGCATAAGACCGAGAGGAAGAACCAGAGCGATGTGGAAGGATGACATAACAAGATGGACCGGGAAAAATATACATGAGCTACGGCTGCTCGCAAAGGACCAGAAGAAGTGGCGAGTCCTGGTGCATGCTGTGTCGCGTGACGAGCCCCTACGATCGCAGCGGTCAAGGGATAGGTAAGGTAAGGTATTGATGGTTGTCTGCAGTCATTTTTCACTATTCTCACTGTCATGATCAATAGATCATGCCAGTGAGTGAGTATCAGCATGCCTTTGCAATGCGCGAAGCAAGGAATTCTAAATATCTCCGATGATTTGCATGCAGTCATCCATCTTTATAATACCAAATTATTTTCTTTAAACCATTTTTAAAAAAAAGGATCTCTTACTAATCAGTTTATCCCACCCTTGTTTCATAATTCTGTCATGTTCAACTTTGATATGATTTGTCTTAAACGATTTTATTTCAGTCTTTACATTCCCTGATCCTGTAACAACTTGTGGAGTTTCTAATAAACATTTAGACTATTTTTGCGGTTTTCCGCACACAGTAATTCTATCAAAATATCTTGTATTATGAAATCCTTCATATAAACATGACTCGTCGTACTCAAATTTCACATAAAGATCTTTCAGCATTAAAAAAATATATCTGCGAGTACTGTGTTACGTTTGTTTCTCTGAATCATAATTTCCATGGTTGTTAATTTCAAATATATTCTGCGACGTGCCAAGAATTTCACCATAATCGCCAGAAAATTTAACAGATTCGTTGACGTGTGCATGCATTCATGTTTGCATTCTATATGTTATCCGACACCCGGCTATTTAAACAGTTTTCAAAACCGCTTTCTTCGCAAACCAAAAGTCCACAATAACCAGTATACCATCTTAATCCAATTACTTGTACAGATTATTAAGTCACGCAAATACTGAATAAATAAGCACTTTTTACCAGTCAAAGCAAGGAAAAACCAACAATGACTGCATATGAACAAATAGGTTAAATACGTATGTATGAATTGAGTACTCACTAAATAGTTCAATACAGTAGGCATTATAAATGGTCAAGAAGGGAAAGTTTATTTTTCTTCATTTTTTTACAGCCCTAATAATGCAAAAAGCACATCCATAATAGGTATTTGACCCCAGATTAAACCTCCTTCATGCACGTTGCTACCACTTTATATTTTTATTATTATTATGTAAGATTTTCTTTTGGTTTGCAATATATACAATTACCCACCGAGTCACCCCGGTGACCTAAGGTGGGTAAAGGTTTTAAAAAGAATGGGACAAGTTTAATGGAGATAAAATTCAAATTGTGAGAAATTTACGGAGAATATGAGCCGTGCTAGTAAGGACGATTTTCTGAATTTCTTGGAGCTTATGTTCGCCTGGCACTTTCGAGATGTATTTTTCAGTTCCTTTCTTGATATTAGCTTGTGCTAAATTCTCTCTATCAGTATCACGAATTTCAGTGCGTATTGAATTAATCTGAGCGTCACTCAATCTTTTATTCTTGATAATATCACGGCGTACGTTAGCTAGTTTATTTGAATCAATATAATTCCTAGTTTCATCTCCTACAAATTTCCTCCATTCAATATAAGTTTGTTCAATCAAGTTTCTCATAGGTGTTTTTTGAGCGGTATAAAACGCTCTGAGCACATTCTTATAATCCTCTGGGGTCCATCTTTGTCTAGTTTCTTTTGGTTTAGGTGGCATCACTACAGGTTCAGGGTTAGAAATTTTCTGGTTCTGATTACCNGTACAGATTATTAAGTCACGCAAATACTGAATAAATAAGCACTTTTTACCAGTCAAAGCAAGGAAAAACCAACAATGACTGCATATGAACAAATAGGTTAAATACGTATGTATGAATTGAGTACTCACTAAATAGTTCAATACAGTAGGCATTATAAATGGTCAAGAAGGGAAAGTTTATTTTTCTTCATTTTTTTACAGCCCTAATAATGCAAAAAGCACATCCATAATAGGTATTTGACCCCAGATTAAACCTCCTTCATGCACGTTGCTACCACTTTATATTTTTATTATTATTATTATTATTATATTATTATTTTTCAATCTTTATACAGGATAAAACTTCAGTATTTACAATATATGCAATATATACAAAGTAAAACTGCTATCCTAGTTTGTCCTGTTTAAGAAAAATAAAAAATAAAAAGGCCGAATCTGGTAGAGCAAAAATGAAATTAAAGGTAAAATGCTACTTTATTCAAGATCAATTCAAATAAAAGAAAAAGAAAAGGGGCGAATAAAAGAGAAAGTGTAGGAAAAAAAGTGAGTTTACGAATTTAAAATCATGAAAAGCTAAACATTCTTTAAAATGTTTCTAAAATTGGCAAAAGATTCTTCCTTACGCACATGTACTGGTAAATCATTGTATAACTTAGCCCTGGAGTAGAAGAACGATTGTCTTCCTTTTTCAAGTTATATTTTTGGCAATTTCAACAGTAAGTTTTTATTTCTTGTTTCCCGTTCATGACAGTTTAGTTCAAAATACTCTTTAAAGGGGCTGCAAGTATTCTTATCCAAACATTTTCGTACTGTGCAACAAGCATTGCGTTTAATCAAGTTGTAAACAAAAGAGTGTTTAGTTGTACTTTCTTTGTTTTTAATGGATGAAGCTTGATTCTCGATGGATTTCAATGAGGCTTGCTGAGTATTGCATAGCAGGAGTTTGACGTTTCCACAATATGTCAATATAGGTACTATCATCATCTCGTATACTTTTTCAGCAGCTTGTGTGGTGAGAAATATAAAAATATAAAAATAGGCAATCACCATATTGTGCTCTGTATACGCTTGGATTTAAAAATAGATCTTGGACTGCATACGTGCCTTCAATACATTCACCGTTTCTCTGCACAAAAAAAAACATCCTCAATTCCTATTCCTATTAGCAAGAAAAGGTAGTGCTTAACTCCACCAGATATCAAGCCTGTTGCCAATCCAGGTTTTAGCAAGAAAAGGTAGTCCTCTTGATGCCAATCCAGCCAATAAACTAAGAAACACACCTTCAACTGTAAGATTAGCCTTGATTTGTTTACCTGATAAATTCAAAGTAACACCCTTGTTTAGTGCCTTTGCTTTTTCAATTACCTTTATCTGGGCTTGGGTTAACAAAAGCATATGTTCATCATTCAAATCATTCTTACTAAATCTGAGGTGAACAGCCTTTTTAGTTTTAGTTACTTGACGCAGCTTATCCGCCTTGCGCTTTCTAGATGTTTACATTATATTCAACATAACTTATGTTATTTTTGTTTATGAAATATTATATTTATTTTCCCTCTTTGATGTGTAGTCGAAAGGTCAAGTTCTCACTCTACAAGTCTCTTGGGTGATTGTTCGGATCAGTTGATCTTGGATATATTTATTTATTGCACTTAACTCGTAGGTTCCTTTCGGATTAGTTATCTGATAATTTGATTTTACATCGTTAAATACAAATACGTCATTCTTTGATGTAATATTTAAAAAACTCCACGCAGTCTCTAAATTAACAAGGGATATTTCACACCTTTTGTTTTGATCCAATTTAAGAGGTAAGTTGAATTCTGTGTCAATTCTACTTCCATTCCACTAATGATAAACGCAGAGCCTGGCATTTATATTTAAACAGCTACTTTATGAAACAACGCTCATTTGAGTTCCATCACTTTTAAATTTCAGCACCCTATCACTGATACAGAGACAATAAGCTCGTATTTGTGCGGGTACATTTTGACTAAACTGACAGTCAATTGTTATATTAGTTGTCCCATATTTTAAAGCAACAGGTTTGCGGCTAACATCAAACACATATAGTGGATACAAGGTTTTATAATTATAATCAGATGCATTTATAGACCCATTTGACACCAGTTTATCCATACCATAATATTTTTCTCGAAATTCTGAAACTTCTTTGAACATTCGACTGTAATGCATTTTAGGGATAAGTCAACATTCCAAACATCGTACTTGAGTGACCTAGATGGTTTAAGCTCTCAACCAGTTTACCATCAGGCGACATTGAAATGTAATTAAACAGATAAGGAAGGGCGTTGTGCTGTAATGCAATCAGGTTTGCATCTGTGTAAGCCGTACCATCTACTTTGTGCAATTGCCACTCTATGGTAAGATAGGCTTTGGCTAGATAGTAAAACTTGTCAGGGTGATTGATGTAAATGTAATCTCACCCTGCTGGTTTATATCAACACCATTTCTAGTTCATACATATGATACTAGAAGGGCTCGATGCTCTTGTATACGTCGAATTTCTTTTTGATATCTAATAATAATTGTTTAGTTGTCAATTTTTATTACACAAGATTTTATTTTACATTGAAAAATGAACACATTCATTGTAAAAAATGGTTTAGTTTAAGATAGCCAAACAAACTTTGATATATAAGATATCGTCAAAGAGATAAAGATACTGAATTTTCGTGGGGTTTTCATGAAAGATGGATTACCCAAAATAGCTCTTATGATTGAGTGTGGTGTTATGAACTATGATGATTCGAATCAAGAAGGATCTCACTGGGTGATATATGTTGATATAAACAAGGTTCGAACAGAATCTATTTTGATTCATTTGGATGCATAACACGTTTTGAGCTACAAAGATATCTAAAAACACCCTCAGAATATAGGAGGAAAACCTTATGCATCCAGAGAAACACTGAACAAGTTCACGAACCAAATACAAAAATCTGTGGTCAACTCTGTCTGTACGTTTTAAAATATTTCAGAGACGGTGTAGGTTTTCAAGAGATGATAAATACTCTATATTAAAAAAAACAATGCTTAGTTTGTTTGGAGAAATGTTAATAGAAATACAAAACGAGAAAATGAGGAACTCAAGGACCACCGGGTAACTAAGTCAAACGGGAACAGTTACTCGACTGGCCACCCTCTCCAGGTTAATCATATACCTTAAAGGCAGATGGGGGGTTACTGAATCCATTGGTCACTACGGAATTTGCTGGATATATCTATGGTTAAATATATAACACAGCAATTATACCAGCATCAGCAATACATAAGGGCAAAAAAAAGCCTACAATGATTTAGTTTCCTATAGCAATTGGAGATGTAATAATGGCTACAGAACTCTTAGGTATTGGTATTGGTATTGGTTTCACGGCTATGAAAGTGTTTGAAACAAAGAGCCAATTGAACTAAGAACTCAACAAAAGTTTTCTTACATCTCCAATGGGTCCAAAAGGGTTGGTTGGACCTCAAGGTGGAAGAGAGTTGCAGAGACCAAAAGGGGATAAAAGAGACAACAATAGACAAGGGCAATAAAGGAGACAAGGGTGACATGGGTGATACAGGACCTCATGGCAATCCTGGGGTTGTGACTATCCAGCCAGATGGAGGAATCCAATCAACATTAACAGGCATCAGTTTAGCACGTATGAAATTGATATGGGAAGGTATAGTTCATTTCAACCAGAAATATAAGTTAAAACACTGCGTCGTGAATTTTAGGGTTGTTCATGCTTCAGCTCTTAAAATTGGAGATAACGAAACTGTCCAAACAGCGATGTTGATGCCACTGGCCTTAAAGTTTGGAACACCTCCCAGGCTCAAAGAAAAAATCAAGTGGGGTATTATTGATAATTCAAAGTTAACAGTGACCTTTCTTGGAGAAGATCATAAAGAAATGATTGTCACGTCGGCTAAAAACCCTAGTTGGCATCTGTATACACTGTACGGGCAAGAATAAAATCTCATGCATATAAACATTTTAGAGAAATTTTATAAGTATCCAGAGGTAATGTGTACCCCACCTTACAACATCTAATTTTAGGGTACAGCAAATTGTGCAGTTAAAGCTTGTAAATGAAATAAACACTCGAAATGCTCTATCTAAAAAATTGCCCACTCACTGTAATAACAAGTTTCACAATTTTAATTACATTCACTGTACCACCCACTTCCAAATCATCAAAATATTGACAAAGCAATCTGTCCTCCCACACAGGGTATTAATGTAATTGGTTCACAGTTATGGAAGCATGCATAACTCAACTTGCAGTCTAATATCCACTGTATCCTTCTGAACACCAAAGCAATCTGTCCTCCCACACAGGGTATTAATGTAATTGGTTCACAGTTATGGAAGCATGCATAACTCAACTTGCAGTCTAATATCCACTGTATCCTTCTGAACACCAAAGCAATCTGTCCTCCCACACAGGGTATTAATGTAATTGGTTCACAGTTATGGAAGCATGCATAACTCAACTTGCAGTCTAATATCCAATGTATCCTTCTGAACACCAAAGCAATCTGTNAATATCCACTGTATCCTTCAGAATGCCAAAGCAATCTGTCCTCCCACACAGGGTATTAATGTAATTGGTTCACAGTTATGGAAGCATGCATAACTCAACTTGCAGTCTAATATCCACTGTATCCTTCTGAACACCAAAGCAATCTGTCCTCCCACACAGGGTATTAATGTAATTGGTTCACAGTTATGGAAGCATGCATAACTCAACTTGCAGTCTAATATCCAATGTATCCTTCTGAACACCTTGAACAACGAAATGATATCACATGAAGACTTCCAGCTTGTTGTAAATGAAGTCCGAACGTATCATGGATGAAACGTAAAATACAGTCTTCTTCCAAAAATAGGATTGAATTCGATGAAAAAACAAAAAACAATTTGATTAATAGTGGAAAAGAGGAGGCAGGAAATTCGATTGAACTTTGAAACTAAGAATCGTGTTTGACAGAAGACGTGAAAAGTAATACATTATAAATACTTTAAACAACATCACCAAAATCAATCCATGAGTCTAACTCTGGACCATCTCCTTCCCACTTTACATATATCTGTTTCTTACCATTTATCTGTCAGCGTTTGATAACATTTTCCATTCTAAACAAATCTTGCTTTGATAACTGAAGCTCCTGGTCGTAGAATGAAGCTTGAATTTCCTCACCGTTCATGTTTGTTATTTTGTGTGTAGGTGGTGTAGTATTCTGATCTTCTGTGATGACAAACAGCTCTTTTGTCTAGCTTGTTGTGTACCCCATTTCAAATGTCTTTTTCGTCTTAGTAATTCTAACACGATTACCAACCCTGAATTTAGGTTCAGTTTTCTCTGGTGGGCTTTGTATAAAGTAAGATAAACTTTAGTTGAATTTTGGGGGTTACTTGCATCGGTAGGTGTCAATCCAGTGCTCCTGTGTTTGGTGGTGGTGTACTTTTCAACCATATCAGGTAAAACATCAATGTACTTACTCGTTTGATTTGCAGTGAAATATTTATACATTTTGTTCTTCATAGTTCGGTTCCATCTTTCGACAATTGGTGATTTCTATTCATTATTGGTGCTGTACAATTCAACGTCATGCTTCTTTAGCAAGTCCTTAACATGTTTGTTGTAAAATTCTTTACCTTTATCAGTCCGAATTTTATCTGAAACCCTTTGTAAGAGTATTTTTGTAAAAGCTCTTTCTACATCAACACCAGCCTTTTTTTAAAAGGAATCAACCAACCATACTCGCTAAATATATCAATCATCGCTAGTAAATACCTGATCTAATTGTTGTACTTTGATAATTTTTGCATCTCCACAAGATCTGCAGCCCAAGTGTCGTCAATTTTAGATACAGGAACTCTGCGTTTCGTTGCGTTTGTTTACGTACAGGTCTGTGCAGCTCGTCGCTTAATTTATCTTTATAAGGGATTTCATCCAAACTTTCTACCATTTTACGATCAGCATTGTTTTTGCCTACAGTTTCTTTGGCCTTGCACATGACATAAAAAATGTCATGTTGAGTGGGTACAGCATTTACTTTGTTATAGGGTAGAACATGAAACTTTGTGATTTTTCCAGTTTCTTTATCAAAATCTAGTTCACTCTAGTTAACTCAACGCCCGTTAGTTTCTGCCTTCTCAATATCACCTTTCCATTTTGGATTCTTAAACTAGTTGCTCTTTGTAAAAGGCTGAGGATTAATATCTAGTTTTTCTAGAATCGTCTTTGCGCATGCATAGTAAATTAAGTTCAGTTCACTTATGTTCAGTTCAACTTGCTCGCAAAACGCTGCTTTGGTCAAGTTTGCCATGACAGTATTCGTCTTGTCCTTTCTTGATTTGATTTGGATTAGCTTTTTGCGCTCTTCCATACTGACAGATTCGAACTTATCATTCTTTGCAATCATTTCATCCTCAAATTCAAAAAATTCAGTATCATTAACAGTACTCCTTTGATTTATTACTGGCTAAAAACGCACGTCTCTGCTACTAGCAGATCTATTTTCATTAAGTACATCACAGGCAGTGTCTTATCGAACATCATCGTTTCCACAAGCTCGTTCCTCAATTTCTTTATCAGACGCCTTATCAATAGAGATACCATCATAACCTTCAACTTCACGCTCTACTACATGTCTGGCCGCCTCTTCAACAGATCTTATATCTTCTTCTACCCTCTACTTGATATCTCTCGGTTTAAACTCTGTTAATCTCTTCTTTTGTAAATAAATCTTACATTACATTTGCAAGTTTTTTTGCATCCAAATTGGTTCTAACATTTGAATTCCATACAATAAAAGTATTTTCTCTGTGGTTTTCCACCAGTTTTTCTAAAGACATTTAAAAAGTATACATAATTTCGACAAAATCCTCTCTATTCCGACATTGTCTTTTTTCTTTTGCTTTTTACTTTGGTAGTGTTGTGTTGCTCTAGATGGGCCAGCTAGTAGGTCTCTGTTCACTATCGCCTGTGTTTGTTGACCATCAAAAATCTCATTATTAATAGAGGTTCCCGTTTTACTCATAGATTTTTCGACCACAAGTTGATTCGGCTCCCTTGCGGACCGCGTCCCTTGCGGACCGCGTCCCTTGTTTGCCACGCCACGGGCAATGTGGTATGTTTTTTGACTTCTTTCCTTCATTTTTGCAAAGAGCTGCATTTTAAGCCTTTCTGCCAATTATTTATTTGTTTGTTTTAAGTTTTTCTTCCCATAGGATGATTGTCGACCAAGGCTGATGACACCTAAGCGGCCGGGAGACAGACTCAGCCCCCAACCCACCCCCCAACGCTAACCTGGTATGTCGTAGCCTCGAAGAGTTATCATTACTATTATTAAAAGTAAACACAGTCTAGTTGAAATTTGATTGGTGGTAAAGTTCGCCGTGCATAACTCACAAGCCAGTGGTGGAAACCCTTTGATATACAACCAAGTGCCCCTATAAAGATGGGTATAACTTTCAAATTTTTGCACTTTCAATTCCTTTTCACCTTCTGTTTCAAGTCTTAGTATAATCGTCTCCCTTTCATTTTCATCTACTCCAGTGTCAAATGGACAAGAGGTATCTATAATTTTATAGGAACAGCCTTCCTTTTCACGTATTAAAATGTATGGCCTTAATTGCTCCAAAACATTATCGGTTTGAATGTCTCGGGTATTTTAACTTTTTCGTTCTCAACAATTTTAGTTGCTTTATGCTCATATCATCTTTCTGTATGCTCCAAATCACACTTCTTGCAAAGCTGCCAATGCAAGACCTGACCTATTTTATCATGCCTCCAGTTCTTGTACTGTCTCTGAGCCAACTATTTACTTTCATTTACATTCAGAGACCAGATGAGCCACTGTCTTCTCTCGTTCTGCACAAATTCTGAAGAGTGGTGAAACGTTTTCTTCGTCTATATGGTGTCTGATGGATCGTGTTCTGGTAGCCTGTTCTTGTACCGCCATTATTTTCCCTTCGGTGGCTTTTTTAAGGTCACCATGTTTCAACCACTCCCAACCTCGCGTGTCTGTAAACTCAGTTTTACTAAAGAAGACACTGTGGCGTTTCTTCGTATCTCTTGCATTGTTACTTTATCCTTGCCGATCTCTAAAATGTCTTCTCTTTCTACCTCTTTAATCATAGGCTCTGTACTGGTAAGTATATATTCATACAAATTGTTCTTTTCAATTAACACACAGTCTTTTATGCTGACCAAACGTCTTCTTCCCTACGCTCTACTAATGTACAACTGATGAAAATCTCTCTTTTTGTAGAGCATGCAGTACATAGTCAGCAACTTACAAGTGTTCCTATCTAGTTCTTTCAGTTCGTTTACCTTCCAATCCATAATAGCGGCACTATATCTTATAACTGCTACTGCTCCAAAATTGATAAGATAAAGGGCGTTCCTGTTGTTCAGTTTTGATTTTAATACCTTTTTTATCCTTCATCAATGTGTCTTTAACACCATCAGCTTCTAGCACTTCAAGATATTTATATCTTTCGTTCATGTTGATCTCCTTTATCCTATCTCCAGATGGTGACTCTATTCCTTCTCTATGCTCATGCTTTCCCTTTTTCATTATTAATATTCCATACTTACTTATTCCAAACTCCATTCTAATGTCCTCGCTAAATAAACGCAATCTATTCATCAGAATATCCAGTTGTTTATCTGATTTACCAAAGAGCTTTTAGTCATCCAATAAATAACAGATGATAACACTCGTTGACCAGACTTAAGAAATTCAGAGCCTACTTCCACTTTACGCAGAATTAGTTAAAGTGTAATTAAACAAATAACGAAGAGTAAAGTCTTCTCCTCTTGATGTGAATTCAGTCTCCCATTGCCGCATACCTTTCCTTGAAAGGTTCTTCATATTATCTGCAACTTTAAATATATCAAGGTATTTACTAATCCATGAGAGTGAGACAATGTCAAACACTTCCTTATGGTCAATCCAACCCATGGCTAGACCCACTGCTCTCCTTTTACATTTCTTTATAATAAGTTTGTCAATAAGCAGCTGGTCTTTCGTGGCTCTCGACTTTTTCGACACATTTTCTGCTCTTCGGCGAGTAGTGTGTTTTGATCTAGGTGCTAGTATATCTGCTCTGATAAAAGGCTAGTAAAAAGTTTCCACATAAGTGTTAAGCGTGTTATTAGCCTACAGTTTGTGACTGCATTACCTTTTCCTTTGTCTTTCAAAATTAGAACAATTTTGCCCTCAGACAGCCAATTTAGCACATTTCCAGATTTGAGGCATTCATCAAATAATTCTGCCATTCTTGGATGTAGTGACTAAATATTGTTTATCCAAAATCCCTGCACTCTCTCTGGTCCTGGTGACTTCCAATTACTCAGTTTATTCGCTTGCTTTCTTAGTATATCAGTCGTCATAGAAAAATCAGGTTGCTTTTTTGGATCTTTGATCAAGCTTTTTTCAATTTTTCCAATCCATTCTGCTTCTATGTTGTGTTTAATATCTTTCCCCAAAATATATCTCCAAAATTGATTGCTTGCTTTAGCACCCGGAATTTCATCATTTCCCTGTTCTTTTCCTTCAAGCTTTTTAAACAACTTTTTCTGGTTGTTCTGAAAAAGTCTGTTCTGTTGGAATTGCTCATTTCTCTTTCCATATCTTTTTACGTTTTTCTTTTTAGCTGCTATCCTCTGTTTTAATTCTTCTATGACAAACTAAAGTCCTTTTTCTTGATGTTATACTTATACAATCTATCTCTCGTCCAAGTACTTTTGATATTATCAAGGCATTTAAATTTGCTAATGTCTTTCCTTATCTCTCCTATTTTTTTTTGTCAGTCATTTTTTTCCACCATGACTCAGTGTTCTTCTTCGGCTGTCCTTTCTTAATACCAAGAATTCTCTCTTAAACTTTTCCTCTCACTAAACCTGAGGTTTAATGGATCTTTTTTGCATTTCTTGTTAGTTCCTCTTGTAACATCCTCCATGTTTTGATGTCCTCTTCACCAAGACCATTATTTCTCGTTGTCTCTTCATTTACTTCAGTTCTCATTTTTCTTTCTTCCACCCTTTCATTTTTATAAACTTCATCGTAATCAGCAGTAATGTCAATATTTTGTTCCTCATCATTACTTTTGAAATCCTGATCAACAGAAAACTTAACTTCATTTTTGAGCTCATCCAGCTCAACCTTTGAAACCCAACCATAGTTCTCATAACCCAGCCTTGTCCTACAAGTTTTTGTTCAGAGAGATCAAACAGTCCCTTGCTTTTCCAGATCTCATTCATTCTCTTTCAGTAACTTCTCTTAGTTGGGTCACTCGCGAAGAAGCATGTCATCACAATCTTTTTCAATTCTCTTGTCCAAGCGGTTCTCATTACGAGGATTTCGCACGGCGACGACATGAGGAGCCTCGTGTCTTCCCCTGCCAGATGAGGCACATTCATAAAAAGTTCCAGCCCCCTGTACGTCGTTATTGGCTAAATTATGTATTACATATTTAAATTTCATATTTTTATCTAATTTGTGTCTGGTTTTCATTCCCGGGTTATTTTTGTGACACCACCACTAAAGTGGTTCCCAGGCAAGGCTAAAGAGTCCTCCCTACCCATGAGACAGACTTAACCCCGCCAACTACCAGCCCGGTACTGTAAAGTCTCGGGGTAAGCTAACAGGTGCTACACCTTGCCCAGGAAGTTAGCACTATTATTATTATTATCATCATCATATTCTTCAAAGTAGCTTACAACCAAATAGCATTCTCAATACCCGGGCTGTGCCCAACAGAGCTGGGGTTTTGTGGATGTTTTACTTCACATGTATCATTTACAAACTAGTCTAATTTTGCTGAAACTGTTTTCAATGCACCTAGAAGTATTGGGATAACTGACACCTTTTGCATTTGCCTAAGTCTAGAAATTTCATTCCTCAATATTCCGTACTACTGTACTTCTTCAATTTCTTTGTCAGTACCTCTAATATCTCCAGGTATTCGAATATCAATTATCTGCATTTTTTTTCTCTCTTCGTCAACAAAAACATGTCTGGCCTTCGAGCATTTATTTTCTTATCACAATGTATTATTAATGTATTATTATCATCGTCATCACCATCATCGAGTTTACTCTAAAAGTGCATTTTTGGAGGAACTATTCATCAAAACTCAAGCTATGACAAGTAGCCTCAGACAGCCAAACTTTTTCTTAGTATCCCAGCTGTTTCACAAAGTACTGATTTCCGAATGCATGAAAAATCACCTGGCAATCATAAACACTGGTATAACTTTTGCTTTTACGTCCCATAATCTCATTACTTTCAGCTTTAGCTCCTTATACACTATTATACCTCATCTTCCCATTCCTTGTCTTTTTTCTCACTTTTTTGCATATATATATTTGCGTGTGTGTGTGTGTGTGTGTGTGATGAATAAACATAAATTAAAACAGCACATAAAGCTCAGTTTGATACTAAATTACGGAGGTCATTTAAATGTTTGGCTCAATAACCGCGGGGAATATGTGTATTGTAAGGAAGAAAACACAGCGAAAATAGAGCATTGCTGTACTTATGCGAAACGAATATCAGGAAGAATTAAATTTCGAGGCTCCTTTCCTCCGTTTCTATAATTCCCGGGAGTAAATAATTTGATACCAGCAGTGAAAAGCAAAGATTACATAAAATAGGAGATGTTCAACCAAGGTGATGAATGTTAAAAACTTCGGATGCTTTAAAAAAAGTTAAAACAAAAATATTTCCATCTTGCAATTGACATCACAAAGCTAGCATTATTTGAAAAATCACAATGTCAATTTGTGCATTTAAAAAAAACAGAATCTAGTTTTACATTAGTTTATATTGGAAAAAAGGCCCCATGAAAAACAACGCGGCAATATGATACATTTGCCAACATACAACTAGCTCCACAATGGTGAATCTCCTTCTATTTTGACGCACCCATGGTAAGTTAAAGGATTAGTTAGCTTAAAGGATTTGACATTGACAGAGAATAAGAAATATAATTGGCAGGTGTCTGCTCCTTTAGTTCTTCAGCTCATATTTTGGTCACTGAAAGAAAACAATACTAATAATGGATGCAGATTAAAAAACGAAAGAATGCAATCATAACATAAATTGAGCAACGAATGTTGATAGACGATGGCCAAAGTTCCATTAATTAGACTAACCTACTCCAAAGGAAATATTTTAAAACAACATTATGAGTGAAATCATCTGTATACAAAGGGAATTGAAATACGCTTCGAGAAACAGAGATGTGGAACAAACCATTTACTCTTAGTATTGTTTATCCAATCCCATTCGACTGTTTACATGTTTAAAAATTCATGAGATAAAAGACAAAAATACATTGCTTTTAATCCAGCTTTTAAGAAGACTGATTAATGCTCTCTAATAATCAACATTACAGAGAAGCAAGCTCAATTTTCCATGAAAGATCAATTTGAAAGCGCCAACAACCCTAGGGTACCTGCATGCTAAGCCAAACAAAAACAGGATTGCTCTAACAGTTAATGCAAAACGAGGCCAGACGGAGACAGCATCAGGCCATATCTATAGAACTTTGTTTGGGGAACGACCACGTGTACAACAAGACGAAACACATCTCTCGTAAAATACCTCTCCTTTAGTGGTGGCTCAGTCTGTTAGGACTGCGAAACTCAAGAACAAATTTAGGGTCAATACGTCTTCTCATCTGAGATTCTGCAGCATCTGAAACTATTTCACATGGCGTCGGATGAAACTATTAAAAAAATTTGCTCTCTTGAAACATCATCAGCTTTTTGCTTAACAAGTTAAAAACATAGAAAAACAGATCACTGTTTGGAAGACATCTTCTTCCAATGTGTCTTTAGTTCAAAATTTCAAAATTTCAAAGGGTAATCAGACGACAAAAATGGTGGAGCAAGGGTAATCAGGCGATGAAAATGTTGTATTCGCAGAGATATGGAGAAAGAGTTGCTACGGGGAAAAAATACGTAAAGTATACTAGGAAGATGAACCAAGCTATGGTAAGCACCGAATATGGATATTATAATCTAAATAGGATTGATATTGAGATAGGGATGAGGAAAAAATGATTTTGTACGGCATGACAAGCAATGTTGAAATAAGGATGGAAATGAGTAAAAATCAAACTTGAATCATAACTTGATTCAAATTAAGCTTATGAAAAACGATGACACATCAAATGTTAAAAGGTACACTGCACCGACAGTGGACTCGATGAGGGAACTAATAGGGTCAAAGTTTGATCATATCAATCAAAATATTGTCCTGATTAATAAATTGAAAAGTGTTAGCAATTTACATTTTAACTGAAATGTCTTTTCTAGTATAAATATTTTATATCTTTAAAAAATGTATCAACGATTAAACAAACAAAGGTATGAAAATTCAAGTTATTAACTTTCACATGTGCAATTTAAGTTAAAAAATTAGAGTGGCAGAGTTCAGTTGACCACTAATAGCTCTCGAGACCAAAATAATGAGATTTCCTTTTTTAGTGAATCAACGGGAAAAAAGTGCACGTTTTATGCATCACTAGAAAACAGACACTGGCAGATGTGTGTACCGAATTGGATTGAAAGCTGTGTCTATGGCTATCAAGGTCATCCACTCTGTCCTTCTTAGGCATCGATCGGCCTTCGTTCTTACCAAGACCGTTTATGCAGTCATACCGTTTACTTCACTGCAGCGTTCGTTTCCCAGATCCCCATCGTTGGATATCTCATCTTAATCACGCATACATGGCTCAGCCCCTTACAGGACGACGACTTCCTTCCAAGATCAAATTGAAAGGCAAGGTTATTTCGTAAATAATAAAGAAGAGATGGGGAGAATTTGGAATTGTAGATAGGTGAACTAAACTGGATTTAAATCAGTGCCTTTGGCTATCAGAGCCCTATGCTCTACCAACTATATGGACAGTTGGTAGGCATATCTTTCACTTGATTCCCAATCAATAAACATGCTTTTGCAATCCGCTGATATAACTGTTACAGAGATACTCTCTTATGCAAACATCGTTTGATGCTATTCAAATAACAAGAAAGTCTCAAAATGACTGCCTTGCGTTATCTTGAGTATCATATACAGTGCTCAAGGGAAATTCCCTACTATTTTATAAATTTTAAAGATTCCTAATATTAAAGTACTTTCTAGAATATTCCCTGTAACTAAAAATTAGCCTCAAATACGTTCGCATGATGTTGTAAAACTGACTTCGAGCCTCTACAATAGTGAATGATATTTTGTGATTAAAGTAGTAGTCTTAAGGAGTGTTTTCCAGACTTGACTCTCAGTTATACGTCGCATTTTCCAAATACGCAATACTAAAAGGTCTACGGTATTGCCAATACTGATTTAAAGATACCTGTATATTAGCAATGCAAGAGTAAGGAATCAGCTGCACCTTTCCAAATCATTTCCCAAGAGACTGAAACATATTCATGTAACTATCGAATGATTCACAAAACAATTTCAAGTGATTTCTTTAATATCTATGAACAAAGCAAGCTCAAGTACTGAAGACGAAATGAACTCCGCTTTACAAGAAATATTAAGTAACACAATGAAAATAACGTTCATTTTTAACGAGAGCATTTTCGCCGGCACCCAAAACAAGAAAACAAACAGTTTTTGTGGGTTATTCTTAAATGCAGAAAACAAAGAGAGGGTAGAGGAAGCCCACCACTTGTTGTGATTACCGCATTGATTTACTGGATTGTGCCAGTAAAATTTCTGTCTTCCCTTGCGTGACCTCGTAGGTGACTTTGGAGACCAGCTTCTGATCTCCAAGGCTTGAAACAAAGGTGACAGATGAAAGTCGTAGCTTCCACCAGGCTGATGTTATCACTTTGTGAAATTTAGTGTCTGTGTACAGCCATGTGTCGTTTGAGACCTGGCGCTGATTTACAAACCTTCGTACACATCAAACATGACAGACTGTGTGGCCTTGGAGGGAGTTTAGAAAGTGGCCTTGATCTGATCTTTTTAAATACATATATACATACATACATACATACATACATACATACATACATACATACATACATACATACATACATACATACATACATACATATATATATATACATACATACTTAACATTCATACATACTTAACAATCATACATACATACATACATACATACATATACAATCATACATACACACACACATTCATACATACATACATACATACATACATACATACATACATACATACATACATACATACATACATACATATATCCATAGTACGTAAACGAATATGACTTAAATATTGGCTGGACGACCTCGTTTTGAAATATACTATTTTGAAAATATAATATTTTGAAAGATCACTGCTATTTATCGCTGTTATTTCTTGCTGTACAGCCAATAATAGGATACAAACTGTGTCTAGTTAAGTTGAACAGAAAACTTTAACAGGAATATTATATGAATGCACATTATCCTGTATACTAGAATGTACACAGAAGTTGTATATAACATTTGACAAAACCATCCTGGCTTTCTTTCAATGAGATCAAACCGAAACTCGGAGGGTAACCTGTTCTGTACTGTCTGATTAAATCGCTGTATCTTCCAACAACACTTTGCTATTCTTGATCAAACAGATCATTTAGTGTTCACAAGATACTGGCATTTCTAAAGATGGAAACTACGACATTCCTGATTTTTGACGACACTAAAACACATCAAAACAACATTTTAAAAAAGATCTACCTGGTTGTTATGTGATTCCAAAATATCCCTTTCAAAACTGATGATTTTCAACATCATACATTAAGTTACCTGTCACTTCCAGCTAATCAAAATGTACCACTTCCAAACATTCTAATTCAAATTGTCTTGAATAAAATCTACACTCGTCGCTTTTAAAAAATGTCCATAGCAGTGTGATTGTGTTTTTTTTTCAAATTAACCGTCTGCTTTTTTCCATCGAATAAAATTTCAAAAGAATTCTTCCAGTGATCATATGTAAGTCAAACCCTGAATCCTTTTTAGTTTGTTTAACAAAACAAGGAAAAATCATCCGCTTAGATATACAAAAGGTATTAAAGGGAATAAAATGCCGGCCACTATACTTCTTTTTTCTCCTTCAACAATATCATCTCAATGAAAATTAAAATGAATTACATCATATGTTTAGCTAAGGTTCATGGACTATGTGATTCCATATTTAAAAAGAACATCAATTTAATATTAATCACATTACTACAAGTATGGGAAAACCATGAACAAAAACAGAAAAGATTCTCATTATAAGGCAAGTATAAAATGGCATGAAAAGTACACTTGTTTTGGCCTCGTTATGTTTTTCTTTCGCATTTGTTGCAGTTGCACTGAAAAACTTTGAAGGATTGTCTCGAAAACACAAATAACATTTACTGTTAACATTTCTTTTTTTAACGTGGGGTCATATAATGAACCTGTAAGCATAGCTTCTGGTTATCGGCTAAAAGATTAAGCTGATTAACTCAAATTTTCCTCCTGTCAAAACACAGGAGGAAAAAACAAAAACACAAAAAGAGGGCCCCCAAAATTTCTGCTGATAAAAAAAGCAAGAGTTGGTAATAAAAACAATGGAGAGTTGGTGACGGCAACAAACATGACCCGTTGAAAACAGAGTAAGAGTAAACACTAGAATATATAATAACACTTTTTTAACAGTGTCTATTGTCAACAGTATAAGATGCCACATGCTATTAGTGCTTCCAATATGGGGCATTATCTTATTTTGCTGACACTTCAAACCCTTTTATTATCTGCTACACACAATAACGCTTTACAAAACTATGGAAAACTTTCTTTCCTAAAATATCTCAACTGTCATCTTGTTTTCTTTAATCCGACATTCGGGGTGTATCCCTAATAAATCTTGTCCTTCTTTTTCACAACGCAGTCTTTTTTCTCTTCATTTTGCTTTGCATTGCAATGTCATTAGTCAGTAGCCTTGAGAATTGTCTCCGTTTTGTGTGTTGTCTATTGATTTTAATTATTCCGTTTTCATCGCATTTTCATTGTATCATACTCTCTTGATGGCTTTTGAACTTCTTTTGTTTTTGTAATTCGTCTCATTTTTCATCGCTTCTTACTTACTATTTAAGAATGATTTTATACTTGTGGTTTTACTGATGATGAATGTCTACTCGAAATATCTTTTTGACATGATTTCACATTGACCTTTCTTGCATGATTTCTTTTCGTCTTCCATGGAAAAGGAATGAAAAATCAATGCATGTTTCTATGAGTTTGTTTGAGGTTTGGTCTAAACTTAAAAACTATCACCAAAATATTAATCTTGGTATTCTAACAACAACTATTACTCACTGATTCAAAGAGCATCAAAATAGAAATTAAGTATATTTCAAAATACATATATTTCAAAATAAAATATATCAAACAAAAATTAAATTAAATATATAAAATTGTATTTTATAATTATTGTTACATTGCAGTAATTTTACTTATTATGTTTTTCTTTTATATTTATATTTTTTTAATTCCTATTTTTTTCTGCACCCTTTTTTCACTTTTCTTCTTGTTTTCTATCCGCGTGTTCTATTTTATCTTTCAACTACGTATTTTTAATTTTCTCTTCAAAACACAACACAAATAAAAGAAACTCAGTCTTGTACAGGGAAATATGCCTCTATTGGCACATATGTGACCTCAGTGACCTGCTATTCGGTGACATTAGTGTTATGATGCCCAAACTGTAAACAAGCCCATGAAATATTTGGCAACGATTCATATTAAATCACTGTGTATGAAAACAAAAAGTGTAATAGTGAAACAAGACAGCCTTCATTATAGATCTAATCACTTCTGGATTGAAATGGATTAGTATACTAAACAGAAAGCTAAGTCTTCCTAAAAGTAGCAAATATTCAGGATCAATATCCCAACTTAAACAAAAGTAAGTGTGTGAATTGCTGTCAAACAAACCAAATGAACGCCAAACTGAGTCTTCCTTCACTTAGGAGATTAGTTCTGTCATAATCGAGATCAATAGTCGCCTTGACAAGCCATATCAAGTACTGTTGAACAAAAAATCTTTTGCTAAAAGGTAAATAAAATACTCTAAAATCCCTTTGTGCAAAGTTTTTATGCAAAGGTTTACAATATCAAGAGAATTGTGGACGGGAGTAGATTAAGAGTATGTATAATATTCCTATCTAAGAATACAAAAAAATCATCGATTACTTGAAGCAATGTATCGAAAAATTAACAGAACGGCCATTTTAAGTCACATATTCAGTATCTGAGGTAATTTATACCTGAAGTAACATATTGAGTATCTGAGGTAATTTATATCTGAAGTAACACATTGGGAATCTGAGGTAATTTATACCTGAAGTAACGTATTAAGTA
The DNA here is from genome assembly GCA_003991215.1 of Morbakka virulenta. Taxonomy (NCBI): domain Eukaryota; kingdom Metazoa; phylum Cnidaria; class Cubozoa; order Carybdeida; family Carukiidae; genus Morbakka; species Morbakka virulenta. The sequence continues at coordinate 1,193,751 of RDPX01000270.1, forward strand.
TCAGAGGTAATTTATATCTGAAGTAACACATTGGGAATCTGAGGTAATTTATACCTGAAGTAACGTATTAAGTATCAGAGGTAATTTATATCTGAAGTAACATATTGAGTATCTAAGGTAATTTATACCTGAAGTAACATATTGAGTATCTGAGGTAATTTATACCTGAAGTAACGTATTAAGTATCAGAGGTAATTTATACCTGAAGTAACGTATT